>CABHPP010135065.1:0-42264 GCA_902168425.1 Peromyscus attwateri
TTTTTTTTTTTTTTACAAGTAGATACATGTAGAGAAGATTTATATCAGCAGAAGGGAAAATGCCCTCCCTTTGAGAAGAGTCATGAAGAACCCACATAGGTTACCCAAGAAGGCTGTGGAATTTACCTCCTGGAGACATTTAGCAGCAGATGAGAGACCCACATGTTTGGGTCTGTTACAGAGTGTTGGAAACTTGCTGACTGGGCTTGTCAAGAAATTCATAGTCTTTTTCTGTCACTTGCTTAGGACCAGGCTAGCTCCCTAGCAGGCATCTACTAGCCCAGGTGACTGAAAAATCCTTCCCTAAACCTCTGCTTCTAAAAGGTTAAACTAAGGCGCTCCTGGGGACCATCACTTCTGGGTTGTGAGGAGTATAATTGGTACTGTTTCTGTGGTACACAATTTCTCAAAATCTACCAAAAATGAAAAGCGTACTTATTCTCTGATCTAAAACTTATAGTCCCAGCATTTTATCTTATGGATTTATCCACACATTTCAAGAAAATTTATGAAGTAGTGATTATGGGTAGTCATGTCTAGAACAGCAAATAAAACAGAAACAACCTATGTCAGAAGAAGGGTGATTAAGTAAGTTATGGCACATCTCTGCTAAAAGAGACAGTTTTACACATCCTTATAAAAAGATTTCTGTGACATGAATGAGAAGACAGGTATAGATCTCCACACATAGTACATGATGGTTTACATTTTTTCAAACAAATTGAAGACAGGCAATCTTTCCAAAGACTAAGAAATAACTCTGAACTACTATACCTTCTGATTTTGTACTCTGCCTGATATAACATTCATTAAAATCAAATATGAAAAACCAATAATTAACAACTGGAAATGAGGAAACCTTTTCTAGACCAAGAGCTCCAAATAAAGTTAAGTAGGGTATTTGTTGTATCCCTGGTTTCCTCTTGACCATTTCCTGAAAGCCACTGGTAAACAGGGCCATCTTGCAGGCAGTCAGTGTTTTGGATTTGGGTTTTATTCTCTTCTTGTAATTGGATATTTTAGAAGAGAGTGGAGATGGGAGGTAGTTTGGTAGGAGATCACCAGAGAATATTTCCTTCCTTTACAGTTGGGTAAACTAGGCAAAACTACCTGAGGTTGAGTAGAACATATGCTCTGCCTGAGACCCTGGGGAGGGCAAGAGGGGCTAAGACTAATAGACGAGCATTGCAGAATGATAGGGAGATGAAGGCTCACTTTCTTGTGGCGTCCTATGAAGCCGCTGTCAGATTCCTTACTAAAGCATATGTCAAATGGAC
The DNA here is from genome assembly GCA_902168425.1 of Peromyscus attwateri. NCBI lineage: Eukaryota > Metazoa > Chordata > Mammalia > Rodentia > Cricetidae > Peromyscus > Peromyscus attwateri. Next base: position 1,278 of record CABHPP010135065.1, read on the forward strand.
CTGGCGGAGGTGCAGTTTAGTGGTATTTGTTCTCCAAAGCCTCACCAGGAACTTTCAGAGAATTATCTGAAAGTACAGCTATGGAATCCTTTGAAAATTCAAACATGGCTATTCACAATGGTGTTTGCTGTATGCAAGCTGATAGAGTGGGCTAGCCAACGGATTAGGGGTTAGCGTCAGAGGGATGGGAGTTGGCAGGTGCCAAGCCTCTATGAAGATGGGATGGAGGGTTATTACCCTTGAATTATTATGAGAGTTCAATTCTACAGTTTTCTCAAGAGTCCATCACAGTGTCAAGCATATACATGGACAGTGGAATTCTCTGCAAAATACTCACCACTGCCCCAGCCACTTTGGTTAGTCACTAGAGGGCTTCTCCAGGGACTGGGAAGGGGCATGTCCCTCTGTGCTCATGAAACCTTTATTCTACTGATAGAAGGCAGATCAGTTGAACTTTTAACTAGTCTAAAGATCAAGCCATTCACCTACAAAAAAAGAACTGTTTGACATTTGGGGTAGTAGATTCCTCTCCCTAACAATAGCCCCCTTCAAAGAGGGACGCGAAGGCTCCAGGCTCTCACTTGTGATATTTTTACTTAAAGAATACCCCATCTTTACTTGTGGCTGAGAGGCTGAAGATTAAAAATTAGCCACTGTATAGTAGCTGAGCAGTAACAATTTTTCATAAAGGTTTTTAGTACACATTTGGGATTATAATTTCAATATTATGCAAATGCATTTTATGGATCTGTAATACAGAATGTGTACTGGCGTTAATGTGCATTAGCGGGCAAGCACAGAAAGACTCCAAATGAGCCATTTTGGTGTCTGCTTTCAACACGTATTATGAATAATAAGTAAAATGTTCTGGTTTAGAACAAATAATATAAAATCTGAATTCCTCCTGATGTTCATCAGTGACACAGCTCTCTGCATCTCCCACAGAATTCTTCCATTGGACATAATTAAAAAGTAGCTCTTGACCAATATATCCCTGTTTATAGCTTCCCTCTTAAATGGGATGTAGAATTAAAGAAATACACTTAGTACCAAGAGGGAACAGTTTCCCCATGTTGTTCAAAGTTGGCCATCAACCAGATAAGTGACTTAGGAAAGTCATGATGCTTGGGAGTCAAGACGGGGCGGGGGGGGGGGGGCCCTAGCTACTCCTTATTTTAGAGGCTCCAAGAATTAGAAAACTGAAAATTTCTAAAGATGGCTGCAGAAATCAACAGCACTGTCCCATTAATGAAATTAACGAATTTGGTTCCTTTACCACGAAATAGTTAATGCAAGATGATTGTATTATTACAGATATGTAGATGATGTATAAATACTCTTTTTAAAAATGAGATTTAGCAGGGCGTTGGTGGTGCACGCCTTTAATCCCAGCACTCGGGAGGCAGAGGCAGGCGGATCTCTGTGAGTTCGAGGCCAGCCTGGGCTACCAAGTGAGCTCCAGGAAAGGCGCAAAGCTACACAGAGAAACCCTGTCTCGAAAAACAAAAAAAAAAAAAAATGAGATTTAGTTTTTATTTATGGGGGTAAGAGGGCTGCCCATGGAGGCCAAAAGAAAGAACTAGATCTCCTGGAGTTGGAGTTATAGGTGGTTGTGAGCCACCAGACATGGGTGCCGCAAACCACTCTCCAGTCTGTGAGCAGAGCTGTTTCTCCAGCTCCCAAGCACTCCTTTGCAGTGGTGCACGCTTCAAGTCTTATAATCTAATATGGATCTGCCTTGTGTCTCTTCTGGTCTTATCAGTATTTTTTTTATTTTACTTTAGAAACAATTACTTAAGAGAGAATCAGACTAAGCCAAGTAATATTCCTGGCTTTGTTGTGTCAAAGTCTGCAAATGTTCCTTTTTTTGGTTAATGCTCTTTATATATGAACTTTGTCTGCTAGCAATGAAAGCAAGACTAAGAGATGTCATTTACTGAAGGTTGTAACTTGCTACGTCAGGAGTCATCCAAACCTTCTATGGGCATTGACTCAGGACTCTGAGGCTTGCTAATCTGTCTCTTGAATGTGTGATTGACACTTGTCCCATTGCATTGTCCAATGAGTATGCAGTGGGTACCCAGCTAAGAATGAATGATATAAAATCTTTTCCAAACAGGTGCTCTTAACTTAATGTACTGTCAAATGCCACAGATTTGGTGAGTTATTTGCAAAATGACAAAAAATTTCTTTGCTTGAGTTCTGTGTTAAGGGTTATGTGCATAATGTCAATTGACCTGCAAAGCGAGTTTGCAAGCTGGGTTTTATAATCCATGTAGAATGGTTGAAGAATCAGGAATTATAAAAGATTTCGTAATTTGTATAAAATCACACAATTGTATGAGTCTTTTCTGATTTTGCAGCCCAGATTCTTGACTATCATATAAACCCTGGCCCAGTATAAACAGTACATGATAGTCTTGGCTTCACATATCCAATAAGTTAGAAGAGGAATAGAGCTCGACCCTATAATCCAACGTGGGCACTATCTTTAAGAGGCCAGTTGGCTCCCATTTCAACCAATTGTTGCATCATTACTTGCCTTCACTGATGCTCTCCACTTCCCCTGATGCTTTTCCATTTTTAATGAAGGTCTGTGGAAGAAAAGATGGATACTACAAGGGTCTATCCAAGAACTCAATGGATGTTTGCTCAAAAGAAAATCAGATTGGTTCAAGTTCTCCAACTTGATCTCAACAGAAGTCTTCAACTGCTACATAGGGTAAACTTTGGTTCTACCCTTGGGTCTCTAAAGTTTTAATAAAACACAGATAGACTCGTAGTGGAAGATGTTTTCCAGTTGTTGAGATATAGGACATTGAGAAATTAAGCCTGCAATACAATGGGCTGGTCTGAGGAAGAAAGTGTACAGTATCTTGAAGTAATATGCTCATCAACTGTCTGCTGCCTTCCTTAAGCACTTGGCCCTTTTTGTATGATCACACTGAATCATCTCAGCATCCTTTAAGGTAAGCATTATTGCCTTCATTTAAAAAAAATAGTAAAATTTAGCTTAGGTTGGGTAAATAATCTAAGATCACGTGGTTAATAAGTGTTTGAATAAAGATTTGATTCCAGGTCCATTTTTGTTTGAAAGTGAGTAAATGAATTAATGATGGTTTTAAAGTCATGAATCCCAATTATTTGCAAGCTCAGTATTGAACCTTGTCTTTCTTGTGACCTTTATCATATTCTGCTTTGTTTTTTCTTGGAGCTTTATTCAATTTAATTATAAGCTAGTCTATGTGAGAGAAGGGAGAACATACAGAGCATTTTTTGGGGGGAGGCTATGTTCAGTTCTTGGACAAAGTAGATAATCAGGAGATACTTCACTTTTTCCTCCTGTATTTACTATGACCACACCAAGTCAAAGGACAGCCATGCCTTTCAGGAGCTTCCAGCCTATTAGAGGTGGTGAGAATTGATGAGTCAACTGGGTGTAGCTGTGCAGTGATAAGAACTTTGGAAGTCTAGATGGCTTTTGAAGAGAGGCAGTCAACTGGTCCATAAGCTCAGCAGAGGCCTCCTAGGGTATATGTCCTCTGAACCCATCCCTGAAGCATCATTAAGAGCTAATCAGAGTGGAGAGGGCACCATGGGAGAGAGGAAGCAGAAATATACAGAGATTTAACATTAGAGACCAGCATGTGATCTGTTCTGGGATTATAAGTCATGGGAGTTTATTGTACCCTTGTAGGGTGAGCCAACTGTTTGGGAAGACGAGAACTAGGGAAGAGGGGGACCAAGAGGCAAGATGATAAGCAGACAGGGCTGTGGAGTTCAGACAGACTACTGTCCATCACACAAACATGCGTATGCTTATTCTGATTCTTGCGGGTGGGAGTTAAAACAGAAAGAAGCAAAGTAAGTTGCATAGTGAGAAAGATGACTAGCCAAATTGTAGTGAGCAGACTGGAAGGGATACTACTGATGGCCAGAGCAGGAAAGAAAAACAAGGAAGCAGTCACTGACTCCAGTGAGAGCGACGATCTGCCATCTGTATGAGAGAAGACCATTTTTATTTCATTTGGAAGGACACACAAATATTTTATTGTTCTTAGAGCACCCCTCCAAATCAGTCTTTTTCTCATCATTAATTTATGAGATCCCCACGGACTACGACGCTGAAGGAACCTTCACATTGAATGTCCTTGTGTTTCGACCCCCCAGTCTAGCTCTCAGAGATTTAATTAGAGCTGTGTTGAGGCACTTTTTATCTTAACAATCTCTCTGTGGGTAGAGGTAACGGAATAACAGGAATCGATATAAACAGCCTAAGAGGAATAACTCAGAAAGAAAAAGATATTATTTTTGCTGATGCACATTTTTATTTTGAAAAATCATGAAGATTTCTATTATGAAATCATTCTTCCTCGGCATTGTTGTTGCATGCTCAACAAATAGAAGGTAAATATGCTAAAAAAAAACAAACTGCACCTTTTTTCTGCACATCACATAGATATAAGACTTTTTGTTTTCACCCAAGTGCTGAAAACATTCGTGGAGTGATTTGGAAGTGCTGTCTCCCACACATACAGTTCTTTATGAAGAGGTGATTTTAACTATGTTCTATTTGATTGAATATTTATAAGTCGGTTTGGCCTCAAAGGTATCAGATCTCCCCCCAAAATACAATTGCCCTGGAAAGCTAAAGTGAGATTTATTCAATTACCATTTAAGAACTTTGTGAGTTATTTCCATTTTCTCCCCATGAATTTGTTCCCAATACAATCTTAAATTTGTCTAATTTGCTGTGTTATTGCAATTAGTCAGTTCTCCCCTAGTTACACAAATAATAGCCTTCTAAGTTTGAGGCTGTAAATCATTCATCCATTAAAAATGCCATTTCCTTGTACTGCAAATTCGATTCATTTAGAAGAGAAAAACCATGCACGGAACAGAATTATGCAATGTCATGGACACATTAACATTTGGATCAAAATTTTACATTGTGTCAGCCGGTAAACAGTATAAATGGTTCAGATTTGCAATAAATAATTGTCTATTAATACTCTGGCATGCTGTAGCAAATTACAGTCTCACTTCAGTAAGCACAGCTGTAGGTAGGCGCCAGGGCCCAAGGATGTGAGTGCCACCATTGGATTGGTTCGAGTGGAAACAGCTCATCACACAGGGATGCAGGGAAGCTCTGTTCTCTGGCACCAGGAAGCATGTCTGTCAGTGGATGCTCATGTTTATAAACACAGGACGAGGTACCAGTGGGCTCTTACTCTAAGTAGAACATTAGACGCCAGGACACAGCCCTCTCTGTAGAACCTGTAGAAAGCTTAGACGAGGAAGCCAACAAGAACATCATTCACATGTGCTGGATAGGGAAGAGGCTATGGCATGTGTATTAGCCAGAAAAATGCCTCTGATGAGCAGAGCTGGGATCTGAGAAACAGGCTTCCTGCTGAAGCAGCCACAGTATCAGCTATTGATGAGGGAGCCACTCAGGGACCATCAGAAAGCCAGGCTCTCCCCAGAGTTGGCCTTACGTGCAGGCATGATTTTGGCTCCCCTCCCCCATCTCCCTGCCAGAATCATTCTCAGTTTCCCAGTTGAGGAAATTAAAATGAATACCATTTTCACAGTTTGGAGCAAACCTTTTAAACCCTGTTAGAATACAAACAAGAGCCCTGAGAGACTGCTACTATATGTATTAACATCCTTAGTTCATTCACCATAAAATGGTGTGCTGTGGGCATCAGCTTTGCCAAGACAAGGCCACTGAGCGTGATGAGTTAGAACTCAGGACAGGTGACTGGAATACTGGCAAATGGAAAACATGAGGTGTTGCCAAAAGACCTGAGGGAAATGTTGTGTGCTTTAGAGTGCCAGGGCACACAAAAGGCATTGGGGATGAGTTCCAACAGTGACCCATGAAGGGGACCCCCAAACAACAGGGGATTCCTCCTAGATCCTGTATTAGGTACAAACCACACCTGTTTTCACAGACAGACCCTTTATTTTTATTTATTTATTTATTTTTTTATTTATTTGGTTTTTCGAGAGACCATTTATTAAGTGGGGAAGAAAAGTTAAAGCGGCTGCTTCCTAACTCAGGCAGAAAAACAGCAGCAAATGACCTTGCAGGTGTAACTTTTGAGAGAAGGGGAGGTCTGTGTTAGAATGGCCTAGGATGCTGTGGTAAAAGAGATAGGGGATGAGAGAGAAGGGGACAAGGGAAAGGGGGCAGGGGTATTTGTCCCAGAAGACAAAGGACTGCCTCTGGATGGAGAGGAGACAGATGTGGCACATCGGTGAATGGCGGTTTATAAAGGTAAAGGGAGAACCCCGTGTTAGGATGAGGTGTTCAATTTTAACTGGGCATGTTACTTATGTGAGCCAAAGGGGGCTTCTGATTGCTGAGCTTTGGTAGTCAGCCTCAGGAGGAAGAAGTGGCCACATAAGGGCCACTGGGGGCTGGCTTTTGGAATGTAATCCAATGGTTTTCAGCAAGGCAGGGGGAATGGGAGAGAAGGGCAAGGCCTGCCAGAGCCACATGCCCAAGCAGGCTAGTGTCCCCTCAACCAATATCTTCAGGCTTTTCTGTGGCACTGCATTATACTATCCCCATTTTCCAGATAAGAAAACCAAGATCCAGAAGCATTAAGGAGCCTGCTCATTAAGTTTAGTCAGCCAGTATGACAACTTATATTGAAGTGCTCAGTATCCCTGATAGCTAATTTATCTTAGCTTAGCCTTTAGCCCAAGATTGTCTAGGAATAATACAATTTACTCATCTTAAATATCCATTGTTCAATTAATTAATATTGTAACCCTTGGCAAGTACAATTTCATAAAATTCTCTATAACAAAGACCCTAATTTCAGCTCAAAACACCATTCTTCATTCATACTTGTATCCTATCTTATGCCGTGTTTGATATGGCTAATAAAACAAATAAAAACCCTATACTGACCTCCATATTTAGTATTCATTTGATCTACTTTGTTATATTGAAAATACAAAGAAGTGTTAAATCAGTTTTATAAACCATATTTTAAAAAGAATATTGATATTTGAAAAAAGCTAGATATTGATAGGAATATTTTTTTCTTGCCTGAGTAGGATAATATTTTCATCAACATCATAAAAATATGTATTGATCATTGTGGTGGTTTGAAAGAAAATGGCCCACAAAGGGAGTGGCACTATTAGGAGCTGTGGCTTTGTTGGAGTAGGTGTGGCCTTGTTGGAGTAGGTGTGGCCTTGTTGGAGGAAGTGTGTCACTGTGAAGGTGGGCTTTGAGGTCTCATATATGCTCAAGTCATGCCCAGTATACCAGACCACTTCCTGTTGCCTGCAAGATGTAGGACTCTCAGCTACTTCTCCAGCACCATGTCTGTCTGCACATCACCATGTTCCACCTTGATGATAATGGACTAAACCTCAGAACTATAAGCAAGCTACCCCAATTAAATGTTTTTTTTTTCTTTATAAAAGTTACCGTGGTCATGGTATCTCTTCACAGCAATAGAAACCCTAACTAAGACAATCACCAAATTAGGAATGGGTTACTACCCTAGATTTTACATAATAACATAATTTTGCCTTTCATGTATGCTGAAAGCCAAGTCAAATTTGGAGTATTTCTCAAAAAGGGAGAGCAGCCATGGCTGGTTTATTTGAATGCTTCAGGACATTTAAAAATAGTTTCCCTAATCCACCAGAGCATCAGTAAATCTTTGTGGTTGTTTACTCTCCTGAGCAGTGTAAGTTCTCCCTTACACTTGGACAATTGCTCTGGGCTGGTAACTGGCACCTATGCCAATAATCGCTACTCTTTCTTGAGAACCACCAGGAAATCCTCATAAAAGCCTGTGTAATGACACCTTTCTCCTCCCTGAAACCATCAATCATTCTTCACATTCATCAAAGATGACTGTGCATTTAAGGCCTTTCCCATCTGGGGACTGTCCACTAACACACACATCCTGTGGCTTCCCTCTGGAGGTCGTCTGTTTCAGAGACACCCTGTCCCCAAGATGCTGAACCTCTGCTACCATGTCATCCTCTCCTGCCAGTACACTGACCTCTAATGTTGTCACTATTCTCTACAGCTCTCCTACATGTTCCCAAGTTTTCTTTCAATTTTTAAAATTATCCATTAATTAAAAATTAATCTAACATTGAAGATTTGACGCTAGAGAATCAAACACACACAAAAAATTGAACTAAGCTCCTTGCCATTCATTTATATAACTTCTCCCTATCTTGACTTCATAGACTCACACTGGGTTAGGGATGAGAAGACCTGACTCTACCATTTCCAGAGACCAATCACATGGGCTTTTTGATACTCACTTATCACACTGGTAGGATGGAAGTGCCTGTCCTATGACTGTTTTGAAAGGCAGGAGGTTCATAAATGCTAATGTACTCCGTGTTTTTTTCTATGTATTAGATCTTCCCACACACAATAGTCCCTACTCTTTCTACAACATGGAAGTACATCTCTCTGCATTTAGGATTACTAGACAGATCATTCATTTCACTTAGAGCAGGTGGCTTTGGGATTGTGGACATTTTAGTCACCTCTGCCACCTTTTCCTGCCATATTGCAGCAGATCACATTTCCACAATCACTGGGTTCTATGCAGTGCTTGAAGGCCTGAGCTAAGTCATTGGCAGTCTTTCTCCCATAGGAAGTATTCAACGAATCTTTACTGGCAAAATGAATGTACTTCTTATCTTTCAATAGAGGGGGGACTTAGAGTTATTGATGTATATAATTCCAAGAAATTTTGCTGATTCAATTTCTGCCATATTCCCAAATATAATCCTATAGTGTTAATCACTCCAAACATCTAAATGCCAGCAAAATCATAGAAAGCATCGTCTGCTTATATTTTTCACATTCTTTTGCTAAATGTGAACTTGAGACAGGCTGGTATAAAGGTCTGTCAAACCTTAAAACATTCACACCTCTGTGTGTTAAAACAACAATAATGATTTGCTTCATTTACGCACTACACACCAATGAGATGAGCTAATTGCATATCTGCTATGAAATAATATCTGTTATTATATGGATAGCTACACATTGACTCCACTGGAAGCACTAGCAATTACACAGTGTGTTGTATTAACATACCTACGTTATCTTCTGATTGCCATCACATTAATTCAAGTGACCTCTATACATCTGTTTCCCATCATTGCTTCCTAATTCAGGATCTCTAACACTTTAGCGACTTAGGGAAACATATGCAGTTTAAAACTTAAAAATTAAAAAGAGGCTCAACGTGTCATGTTTGGATGCCGTTGGGTTTCATCACTTCGCTTTGCTCCACCTAAACAGCCTTACAGATGCATCCTTCTGACTAAACTCAGAACTATTCCAGGTCTGTGTAGACTGGAGGTGAGGTTTGATGTCAGGGAATTTGGAAACTGCTCCTGTTCACAGCCAGACCCACAGCTTCAAAGGGACCAGGTTTACTTTTAAAAACAACCATCAAGTTTTTCACGACATGAACACACGCAGTAGCGGAGAGCGCCTGTCTGCTGCTGAAACAGGACTTGCCTCCCAGTTGGCATCTGGCTTCCCCAAACTTGACTTTCTACAGTCAGCTTGGTCTTGACCTTCCCCACTCCTTATGAGCCCCCACTCAAGCACAAAGCAACTCCAGCCCCGGATAATGCTATCAGCATTTTCATAGTTAACAACAGGGCTACAAAACCGAAAATAACAGCAGGAATCTGAAGCCAGTGCTTTTATTGGACTAACTAACGATATAAATAAAACGGTCCCTGACTGAGCTTCAGAGAATCACTCTCTTTATCAGGCCATAGAAAACAGATCCAGGAGGGCAATAAATACAGCCCATAACAGAGAGGAATTAAATGATTAGGCCTGAATTAACACCCTGTTTCTGAGCTCCACTTAGTGTTCCATGGGCCCAATGAAACACCGCAATTCACAAACGCTCAAGGCCCATTTAATTTTTATTTCAAGCTAGTTTGGAAGAAGGGATTACCTATAACTTCCCCCTGTTCCATTGTATAACTCTTGGAGGAGCAACACTGATCCTGTCTGGATCCTGTTGGAGAAGGAGGCTGTGCCAGAAATCACCAAGTCCACTCGGAATCCTGCTTCGCAGACGGTGCCTTAATTAAATGGAAGGAAACCCTTATAGCTGTGAATGTGACGAGGCTACCCCAGATGGGAAAAGTATAAATGAATTAATAAAGGAACTTGATTATTTTCAGTAGTAGTAGCTCCAGGACTCGGTAGGCATTAGCCCCAAAGTGTCCACTTTTTGAATTGCAGCTTTAGCATGTCAAAGATCCTAACGCAGTCCGAACTACCTGGTGGATTTTAATCTCACTTTGGAGGACAGTATATGGAAGCCCCATCCTCCACTGTGCCTTGCTTTGTACGATACGGTGAGTGGGTGTGACTTCAGCCCAGCCAAGGGAGATTAGCATTACTCTGTACCTTCCCATTGATACAGAAGTATAGTGGTATTTTATTTGTACTGAAATGTGATTTTATTTGTATGTTAATAAATAAAGTTGCCTAGGGGTCAGAGCTATTAGCAAGTCATAGCCAAAGCCGGTTGTGTGGTGCACGCCGGTAGGATTTGCTGAAGGAGGCGCATGCCTTTAATCCCAGCACTTGGTAGGCAGAACTAGGTAGATCTCTGTGTGTTTAAGGATACAGGCAGCATTGGAGACACACGCCTTTAATCTCAATACCAACCATAGAAGACCTGGAGTGACCTACAGACAGGCAGTGATGAGACGGTCATGTGGTTGGGTTTACAACCAATGAGAAGGCAGAACAGGAAGTCTTTATAAGACAAACACACAGGAAGTAGCTCCTTTTTTCAGAGAGGTCTCTTGGCTGAAGAGGCTAGCTGGCAGCAGACGGGTAAGGCTCTTAGCTCTGACCTCTTGGGCTTTTATCTTTACATTGGCTCTGTGTTTCTTATTTAATAAGACAGTTGGTTACATCTACACAGTATTCTTCAAATATCACAGATGGCATGCTGGGCACACTGAGGTGTAAGGATCCTGAATCTGAGGTTAGCCCATGCTTCATAGGAAGACCCTGTCTTGAGGAAAAACAAATAAGAAGAAAAAAGAAATTCAACCTAGCACTAGAGGGTGGCTTCGTAACCCTGGCAACATGTTCAGAAATCGTAGAGAAAATATGCAGTCAGACGAAGCTGGCTCATAAAACCAACTCTGCATATTTGTGACTTGAGGTGATGTGCGGGATGGAGACAGATTTACAGGGCAGGGTTGGTAAGTGTCAAGGAGTAAGGGAGCTTGTACTCCCGAGCCCTTACTGGATGCTAGGTGCCTTTCTTCAGTTAACACTTACCGTGTTCTATAGACATTATTACTACCATTCTCCAGTAGGGAAACTGAGGCTCTAATAGTATAATAACTGCCCAACTTCACTCAAAGTCTGAGATTCAAATCTCGACTTAGTTGGTTCCCACAGTAGGTATTTCCATTAATTCTATGGTTTGACCTGCTGAAAACTCTAAGTCTCAGTAGAAATTTGACTTAGAATTCTCTATAAAGGCCAAAGAAACCAGCCATCATGTAGAAGGGTTTGAGCATAATTTAATGTGGTCCCAAAGGGAAAGGAAACCGCCCTCAGAGGTTTAAGTCTGGGTAAGAAAAGCTTTATAAAGTCCCACGCCTCTGTAAATACCCCCTAACCATGCTCCTGCAGGAAACTCCCGTATGGACTCAGTGTGTCACCTATACAAAAGACAGGAGAGTGGGAAGGGAGCTTACCGGAAAAGGTTTCAGTGGAAGAGGGAGAGGAATGAGACATGGCAATAGGGGGTGAGAAGGACAAAAAAATTATTATCTACACATATGAAACTCTCAAAGAACAAAAGGTAAATATTTTTTTAAAGAAGAAAGGGAGAAAAAGTGTTCCAGGAGGCCCAGCCATAGAGTGAGCTGGGGAACTGGCTTGTGGGAGGCAGAAGAAGCTGCCCATAGTCTCAGAGTGTGACCCACAGCATCCACGGAGCCCAGAATCTGTCATCATCTTGAAAGCACTACACCCCCGCCTAGAGAAGATCAAGATCTCCCACATTCTCCGTGATGTGTTTCTCTAGAGCCAAGTTCTCCCAACAGATCAGCAAAAATCTTAATTGTGGACCTGACCCATGGGACACCAGTCAAGTTGAATCTTCCCGTCAGAATACTTTGAGACCACAAAATTACTCTAATTCTTGTTGGCATTTACACATAAGGGCCTTCACTGGAACATACATACTTTTTCCCCCCCATAAAGTAATCTCAATTAACAGGCCTGATGCTTGAGTTTGTTGTAGAGAAATTATACATTTTTTTTTGTTGGAATTTATTTTTATACTGGGAATTGAACCTAAGGTCTTGCATGTACTAAGCAAATGCTCTACCACTAAGCTTCATCTTTAGCCCAGTAATACCATCTTTAAAAAAGACGACCACTCACTGGTGGCTGGAGAGATGGTTCAATAATTAAGATCACTGGCTGCTCTTCCCGGGGACCCAGGTTCAATTCCCAGCGCCCACAGGGCTGCACAACCATCTGCAACTCCAGTTCTAAGTGATCCCGTGCCCTCTTCTGGCCTCTGAGGGTACTGCATGTGAGGTACATAGACAAACTCAAGCAAACACTCATACACATAAAATAAATAAATAAGATCTTAAAAAAAAAAAAGATGACCACTCAAAAGTTTGCATATAATAAATCACATTAACTTCAGTGTTTAGGGCCTTTCTTGAATTATGATTAATTAGATACTCAGTAGGCAAGGAAATCTCTATTTCATGTTTTATGTAATATCCTTGTATATTTCCTGCACCCAATAAATTAAGTAATTTGTTTTTGACACTCGAATTAACATTACATCGTAATAATTACATCTCTTCCTCTATGCGTAAAACTTTTTCCTGAAATTTTATGCTTTGAAAATTGGTCTTTGTTTATTTAAAAGGGCTATTGAAATGCTTTAAGTGAGTTTCAGTTGAATGATGAAGTCTTTGTTCCTGGGTCAACAGAGCTTCCACGGAGTTCTAAAGACGGTTAGTGGCATTTGTCCGTGGTTATGATTTTAGTGGAAACAAAAAGGACCCCCAGCTTCTCTGATCCAGACTCAGTTCCAGGCTTCTGTTCAGCTCTCGCCAGTGGTGAATGCAGTCAGATTTAGTTCTCCATGTTGGCAATAAGAACCAGACAGGGGCTTTGAACTCGAGTCCATCCACTCCTTGACTGCGCAGCAAACTGCAGCTTTGAGCAGTCTGCCAGGCAGATCAACGTGAGCACTTTTTCTACCCACAGAGGTTTTTTTTTTTTTAAAGTATTCATTTTATTTTAATTATATGTGTATGTGGGCATGTCTCTGTGTGGGTACGCACACTTGTGCAGAGGTCAGAGGTTAGGATCTCCCAGAAGCTGAGTTACAGGTAGTTAGAAGCTTCCCAGTGTGGATGCTGGGAAACTGACTCAGGCCCTCTGGAAAAGCAAGGAGCACTTTTAACGGCTGAGCCATCTCTCCGAGCTCCTGCCCGATGCCCAACCATGTATTTTTAAACTTTTTTTCCTTCTTCTTCATACTTGGAAGGCATGACTTCAGTTTTAAGACTGGACATAAAGCTGGTCAAAACTCAAAAAGAAATAAGGGATTACCAGAAAATTTCAACTAGCAAGAGAAGTAATATAATTTTAATCTCAAAAAATGACTTCCTTTAAAATGGTGAAGTAGCTGCATTTTTTAAAGGAAATGGTTAGCTGGTAAGGAGATCAAATTCACCATTATTTTTAATGATAGTTGTCCATCAGTTATTGCAATACTTTACATAATTGATATAGAAAAAAATGATGTAAAAGTGTGAATTGTACTAAAACCCCCAAAACAAACAAACAAGAAAGAGATAGTGGCCTACAAAATGCTAACTACCACCACCAATCAGGGCCAATGAGAACGGGCACTATTGGGTCCGATTGGGTCACTTTCTGTCATTCATGGGTAAAGCCCTCCTTCTCCTGGCACCCTTATTCCGAATGACAGCCGCTTGAGTCTCTTTCTAATGAAGCACTGGTTCCGGGGAGCTTAGACGTGCAGTGCTGACCTGCAGAGCTGTTTCCAGAACTACGCTGTCTGAATCTTTGTGCCTCTAGCTCCTGAGCTTTGTTCTAAACCACTCTCACTTGAGCCCTACATCATGTGCTCCTCTTGACCTCGATTTTGCCAAACTAAAACTGTCTAGGAAACTGTCTTACCAGATTTTCTAGTATTCCAACCTAATCTTAGAGAAGCTACCCGTTAAAGTAAGCATCCCCTAAGATAGACCCCAGCTCCAGTCTCTGGGGCCCTGGGGGCTTTTTGTGCACGTGTGTGATTTGGAACCACTCTGTCTACCTACAGTATTATAGTATTTACTTGCCTGCTCATCGTCTATCTCCTTTCCTCCTCAGAGATATCTGTTTTAGGAGAAAAAGGATGGGGTTCTGTTCTTTTTTTTTTTTTTAATCACAGTCCCCCACACTGAAGATGATTCCCAGGATATTGTAAGAAGCACCATGAATAACTGTTGAAGGACGGGGTAAATTGTTACAAATAGAAAAGGTCTCATTCACCATCAAAGCATTTCGGTCAGAATTGTATTGCTTTCCTTCTTCTACTGAAAGCTTAACAGTCAGTGTTAGCCCTCACAGTAAAAATCTCACCAGCTAGGCCCTTAGTGGTATTAATTCCCAAATTCTCTCACCACTGTTGTCAGGGCCTGAGGCGAGACCAAACACAACTGAGGTTTGCAAAAAAATATATTTTTAATATAATTTTAAAATATACTCACTAGGGGAAGGCTCATAAAATTCAGCTTCAGCCACAATCTGGACTATGGGCTGCCAAGCGCTGCATAAATAAATCATCGAGTCATTTTGGCATCCTGTGGGCCAGAAGGAATATCTTCCTCAGTAGATTTAAAGAGACACAGCTCTGAAAGAAACAGGAGCAGTGAGTGATTCAATAGGGGCTCTTGTTAAAATGTGGAATTTGGAGGGTCCTTGAAGTGGTAAATTGCACATTTTACCCAAGGCAGTTTCTCTTTTTCTCTCTAATTGAAATTCACTATAGAGTTTAAAGAATCCATTCTAATATTCTCAGATGCCCCTTCCCATTTTGCAACTACCAGTGCACTTGATAAAGGAAAATTTCAGCAGCTGGAAGAGTGGATCATTAGTATACTTGTAACCATGTATGTGTAAACCCATGTGAGTCAGAGGTCGTACGCAGTGAGTGGAGGGTGACCAAGGATAGTCGTTTCAACGGTGATGCAGAAGTTTTCAGGGGTGCTGGCTAGTTGGCATTGATAGTCTAGGGTGAGCCTACCCTCCTCTTCTCACACTCGTAGACTGGTGTGCACACATGCACATAGGCACGCAAGCGCACACACACACACACACACACACACACACACCAGCTTTTTCCCTAGTTAGCTCTCTCCAGCTAACCTCATCTACAACTGGCCTTCATAAACTCGTTGGGATAAAGAATACTGAGTAAAAGTGATGGATCTGTATCCCGTGATTTTAGACCCAGGCCAGGAATCAGAATCCTTCTCCTGACCTCTAAGAGGAAAGGAAAGCAGCTCCAAGATCTGCAGAGAGCTGTTTCAACTGCTCATTCAGAGGAGTACGTGTAACAGTAAGTGAAGGCCGGTGGGGGCAAAAATTACAGAAGAGGTTCTCCCAACTGTTGATTAAAACACAGTGCCAGTGATGTGCAAGTACAGTCAGTTTGGAGAGGAACCACAAAACTTTATATAAGAGGTATGTGTGGACTCACACCCAAGTGCAGACACACCAAGCAGGCCCACTGTGTCCTCATGTTTCTAATACACAAGTGTTCACACGTATAGATGTGTGAACACACAGTAATCAACCACCGCACTGTTTTCCTGAGATAGGATCTTACTAAGTAGTCTAGGCTATTCTTAAACGCATGATCCTCCTGCCTCAGCCTCCTACGATGTGTCTTTTCTTCACACACTCCCTAAAAAGTTGCCCAAGTTTCATGTAATTGACCAAAAATCTAAATTGGCATTTGGATCCTGTTGTGTTTTGCAGTCACTAAAACACAGAAATGTATCTACCCACTCGGTGAATCTGCCTCTGCCAGCAGCTGACAGACGCTGTTTGGACTATTAACCAGTTAGTTTCAAGAGAAGAGGTCATTAGCTTCTAACATGACTCAGAGGTGTCAGCAGATACAGGTATCAGATCTTTCCATTCAATTCTATCTTTAATCTAATCTCTAGTTTTTTTTTGTCGTCTGGCTTCCACTTGAAACCACCTTTTTTTAAAAAAATCTATTTGTAATGGTGCTACATTTTTTGGTAACAACTCAACAGCCAATATAATGATTACAAACTGACAGATTCCATAGTAATGGATTTCCTTCCCCATCTAGACTCAAAAGCTACCCAGACCTAGGAAACAGTGAAAATAGATTCAGGCAGTTACAGGTTAAGGATCATTTGCATAAATTAGCAAGTTTTGCAAATGAATTCATCTAGTGAGAAGTAAGACACGGGACACTGCATTTTAATAATTGACATTCCACATGAAATGCAATGTTCTTAAGGGGGAAATTGAGCTCCAGGTTGCTATTAGAATCAGTGGACCAGCACGAGTGGGAAGACATGCCATCCCCCATGATGTGAGTTACGCTCCTGAATAACAACTACCCAGTTCTGATGGGCTCCCTTTAATAACAGTGTGAGCCTAGCAGGCTGAGAGGGGCATCGAGAAGAATCTACTCATCGGCAGGATAGCACAGGAAATGAAAATAACAGCCCTCAGGAAGCCGCCTTCACAAGCAAGTCTTCACGCGCTCCTTCTAAAATAATCTTCTATTTTCCATTTGACTTGGCAGGAGCTCCACCCCCACCCTCTGCCCTTTCAATTTCTCTAAACACTTAGGGGATTATTTAAATATATACAGAGTGTGAGCAAAAATTTTAAATAGTCCATTGCGGAGGTTGTCGCTCATAATGTTGGTTAAACTACAAATAAAGGTAAGTGAGCTATTTTGCTGCCTCCTCCTGGCTTAATTTGCTTAAGAACACGCCATGTTGCTAACAGGACTGAGAGAGAATGCCAGATGATCGCCTCTCTTAAGGTGTAAGCTGATCAGTCAAAATCAGAGTATCCAGCATGTCAGAAGTACAAACTGCTCACACATGCAATCTGAAAGCTGGAAACAAGTCCATCCATAATGGTGTTTCCTGGCATAATTTATAATTAACATAAAATGAATTAAATCACTCACTTTTTTTTCCAAGTTCATGTAGAGTAAGTGTGTCATATCAATTAATTCTCAATGAACTGCAGCAGCCAATAAAATTTCTCTCAGACACTGGTAATAGTCCAAGATATTGATGGAAGAGGTATTATCCTTAATAGGAGTGTGAGACTCGCATGCCATACAGAGAACAAGCAAAGAGAATTCCTTCCTCAGAGAGGGAGCCAGCTGACTCTTCTTGTTTCCAGTTTGCTAAGTTTTCCGTCTCTCCTCCTGTTCCCCTTGACAACCTTTTCATTTTGCCACACAACACAACTGCCTGCTATGGCTATCTGTTTTGTGGGTATCTAACCTGAAGAGGCTAATACTTCTGAGCACGTTAAACAGATTTAAACAGTGAGAGCGGATTATATTGGCCATGTAATTAGCGTGTTTTCAATGGCTTTTCTGTATGTTCACACCCACAAATAATTGATATGTAAAAACTGATGCAAACAGACTGTTGGCCTGCAGACTTTGAGCTGAAATTTTGGAACAGGTCCTTGTTTGTGTTTCACTGTCTTAACCAGTTGGCTTGTTATTATGCAGACAAAGCCCAAGTGCCCTACAGAACCTTGTTGATCATAAGTGATTTTATGGCGTAGAAGCCAGCGGCCATTGGACTTGTCGCATCTAAGGTTGTGTTAGCTTCTCTCAACAGAGATGCTCATGCTGTTAGACACATTTCTCTTTCCCTTAGAGGATGCTGGTTGATCCCCAGTCTCGACACTTGTGAGAGTTTAAGGGCACCCCTTTGTCTATGCCTCCATCTGCATGCTCACAGCAATATGAAATAAAGGGAACCCGGAGAGCCAGTTGGTGTGTGTAATGAGTCGCCGTGGCTCGTCTCCCAATAAAGGGTGTGTTCAGATTGCTTATTTATAGACCAATAAAGAGAAAATTCCACTGTTCTCTTCAGCAAGCTGAGGATAAATAGCTCTTCCGTTTCTAACAGTTAATGTCCACAGACACAAAAACAACTGCTCTGAACAGTAAGCCAACATTTTCCCCCCTATGGAGGGAGAAATCCTTGAATTTGAAACAATGGGAGGTTAGATATGATCTTTCCCATTTTAGAACTGCTTCATTGCAACTTGCTTCCCTTAACGGAGAGGTGCTCTAGGCTTCATTCGGCTGCAGATGAAGCATCCACTTGCGCGCCCCCACAATTTCTCTGTGGCCCTGCAGTTCCGTGCTCCGTGGAATGCACCTCAGTTCCTGCAGACAAAAAAGCCACGGTGCAAATGCCCTCTGCAGAGGCTGTATCTGCGGCTGTGAGCTCTTCTTCCTGGTTTGCATGCAGCAAATGCTCTCTATTTTCACATTCTAGAGCAAGGAAGAGCATAAATTATTCCTAATTCTTGATTCTATGATGAAGTAGCCATCTGCTCTGATAGTACGGTGACAATGATATAGGAGTGAACACTCCATGCTTGGTCTACTGCACAGAAAAGGACAATAGGACATATTTTAAAATGTCAGGCTCCATCAGAGCAGTATTTGAGAAAGTTTACATTTATGAAAATAGATAGTATTGAAGATACATCATGACGCAAATCTAATCATGGCTGCTGGATGGCTGAATTAAATTAAGAATAAATTTGAATGTTTCTAATTAAATATATGTTATTCTCCTTCCTGCTATGTTTTCCTCATCTGTAAGAAGCACCATTAGCACATTACTTGGGGGAACACGTGTCGTAAACAAGGTTGAACTGTTTGCCTCAGCATGTGTGTGTTGACTTCTTGGCTATAGATACATGATGAAGTTAGGTATTTCCAGACAGTTAGTAAAGAAGAAATGGTACTAAACATTATCTTTGTATTTTTCACCAGAGAAGGTGTGTGTACCATCAGTGTGAAGCCTGTTAAAACATAACAAGCCTGTGGGATTAAGGAACAGTAGGCAATAACAGCTGATTATTTATCTTATTTGTTGGGCTAGGAGCTCAGCTGACGTTCCTCACACACTGTAGGCAAGTTTTCTACCACAGAAGTACACCTCCAGATTCTGAAAGATCCCTTTCTAAAAAGGGTCTCCATGTAATATGCTTATAAACCACGAGTTTTCCCACAAACATTGACTGGATGCTTTTGACGGATCAGACAGGGATCCTGGCACTTGTGACGGTTTTGGTTGTCAATCTGGCTGGATTAAGAGACTTCTTACCCAGACTAGTAAGTGTCCCCATGTGTCTGAGCGTCAGAGAGGACTGGCATGCTTGACAGTGAGTGGGTTGAAGGAAGGGAGGGAGACCAGTCCTGAATGTGGTGTCACCTTCGAGTGGATTGGCAGCCTAAATGAAGGGGGCCGTGGGGAAGGCAGCATGTGCACACCTGCAGACTTCCTTTCTGAGTGATTGTGTCCACCTGCGCTGCTTCCCTTGCCGTCGGCTAAATACATCAGAGTCCAGCTTCTTTGGCCTCACAACAGGAACTCACTACTAACAAAGCTCATGAAACTTCCAGGCCTTCAGTGCTGGCCAGGACTGCTGAGGCACATGGTTTCCTGGCTTGAGCAAGCATTTCTCCAAAATGCCGTCACTCACTGTTGAGTTATGCGGCCCCTATTATGTAAGCAACCCCAATAAATCGTCCTTTTTGTCGTAGGTGTGTGCATTCTGTTGGTTCTGTTCCTTTAGAGAACTCTGTCTGATACAATGTCTCATTGAAGCTTGGGAGAGGAGGATAAGAACACATATGATAGTTCCAATGTAACTTGATGGGCATGACTTTGGTGGGAGCAGTTTCTAACCACAGAAAGTGATTGCCCGTGCATCCAAGAGGCGGAGCCTTCACTGCCTTAGTCTTTTTTTTTTTTTTTAGATAGGGTTTCCCTGTGTAGTTTTGGTGCCTGTCGTGGATCTCACTTTGTAGACCAGGCTGGCCTTGAACTCACAGAGATTTGCCTGCCTCTGCCTCTCGAGTGCTGGGATTAAAGGCATGTGCCACTGCTGCCCGGCTTTCACTGCCTTATTCTTTTTTTTTTTTGGTTTTTCGAGACAGGGTTTCTCTGTGTAGCTTTGCACCTTTCCTGGAACTCACTTGGTAGCCCAGGCTGGCCTCGAACTCACAGAGATCCGCCTGCCTCTGCCTCCCCAGTGCTGGGATTAAAGGCGTGTGCCACCAACGCTCGGCACTGCCTTATTCTTGCACAGCTCCGGGGATTGACCTAACTGGGGCATCAAGGGAATGAAGGGCAGACACACGGACACAGAAAAGCTGGGATCAGGAAGCACCCCAGAAGCTCAGCGTGTTTACTATACACAGCCTAACAGGAAGGTGGGGTTATTAGACAGAGCTGAACAAGGAGGCAGGCTTGGCTGACCTCTCTAGGACCAGTGTCAGTAGGGAGCACTCTTCAGGCTGGACACACTCCGGGAGAAGACAGCTGCTATGGACATTTTCAGCGTGTGCTGTTGACCTCTGCACCCAGACCGGAGGAAGGTCTTGCCATCCCTCTGGACCTCACCTGGGGAAGGTGTGGCCACTCCTGTGGCCCTGAGGTCCTGACATGGCTGTGCCGGTGTCAACAGCACACATTCACTCAGGACTTTATTTACTTTATTTACACTCCACCACTGCTGTGGGAAGCCAGTCCTATGACGATCAGCATTAGAGAATTTTGCATGTGGCAGTTGAGAGGCTAACTGAAGTAAGAGCTCTGTTCTGTGGGTGCTGTAGATGCTAATATAACTTACGAACGATACATAGGAATAGAATCCAGAGTATGGAAAAAACAAAGCTGCGGTCCAAGCCATCAGAGCCAGGAGATCTAGTTTACTGTGCAGGATACAGCAGTGGGATCTGATGATAATGATTGCCTCCAAGTCTCAGCAGAAGAAAATTCTCAGTGAGGATTGAGCCTCTGTTATTTTAATTCCTAACAGATTCATAATACTATCCAGAACATCTCAGCACAGTGTAGATGAATCCCAGATACTACAAAATAGCCATTTCTCTTCTCTTTTAAGACTTGAAAAGGCACATAATCAGAGAATAATTATTGAGTATCTGTTTTAGGCCACAGATGGCTCGACTTCACCATTCACAGAACTGTCCCACTATTTATCCATAGTTGTACTGCTGTTTTTCCCAGCGAATGTGGACCCATCATTATCCAGTTTCCCAAGCATGAAACCTGGAGGTTATCCCAGGTCACTCACTACTTTCCCACGCCCACCGGCCATAGCTCAACTTCCTCGGACTCTATTGCCAAGTAGTTGATCTCTATCATCACCCCGGCTGAGTCCCTAAACTCAGCCTCTCCAGCATTACTGCAATTGCTCCCCAGTTGTTTCTAAGATGAGCATCCATTTCTCTGTCACCATGAAACAAACCCCACAAGGACTCTGCATTGGCTTCAGAGGAAAATCTGGCCAGTGTCCACCCCAGCGTCATCTTCCAACACCCCAACTCTCTCGGTGTCAGAGATTACAATCATAGTCAACATTTTGAGACCCAACCTTTATCTGCCCAAAGGTAGCCTTCTATTGGACTCTCCTTACTGTTTGCATTCTCCCATCTATCTAATGAACAGGATCTGTTGCTCCCCTCCCAGAAATTGACCTAAAGATAAACTAAACACGTGGTCTTCTCAAAACATTCTTCAGAATCTTCTGCAAGAACTGAGGTACCGAGCAAAGTCCCAGGCTCCAGCCTGTCTTTTTCTCCCTCTCAACTCCTTCTTCTACAAGGTTGGTGCCCCCAACAGCTCTTTGCACAGGATCCTTGCTCCCTGGCTCTGGGCCAGCCTATTGGCATCCCTTCCCCACCACAAAGAAGAGGTTCACTTAATAGTCTTATTCATTTTTGAGAAAAGCGTTCTCTTTCTATTGTCTTTGTGAACAATGCCTCTCCTTCCTAGTTTCCTTTTGGGAGGGCAGAGATTTGCAAATTCCTCAGAAGACTGAAAGAATTCTGGTGCCTGGCACCATAAGCAATCTCATTCAGGTGAAACCCCATTTCCTGCCTGTATGGAATATGTCACTGACCCCTTGTCATCTAAATAATAAAACAATGTCTTAACAACAACAAAAAAATCTTAATTTCACCAAGTCATCTGTAAATAATTTGGGAGAGAGAGTTATTTTAGTAAGCAAAGCTATGTTTTACTTTTAGATGTGTAAGTAAGAATGTACCAGTAGTCAAAAAATTTTAAATTAGTGTCATTGGTTCTACCTATATGTATACCAAGTGAGGTATGTGGCATTTGCACACCCATTTAGCATACTGAACATTCCCTGAGACAGAGGCATTTGCTGTTCACTGACTAGCCAGGGCTTTCAAAGTTGTTGAGGTAAGGGCAAGGGGAGGCTTCAAGAGTCAATGTGTAATGCTGACCCTTGTTACTCCTGACATGATACAAAGAAGAGCCTGTGTTCAAATGTTGAAACTAAAAGACATAAACAACCTGGATCTCAGTGTCACAGCATGAGGGGAAGCTACCCTGAAGACTTAGCTAACCCACAGTGGAACTACCATTATAAAAAAAAAGAAACGAAGTCACTGGGATTTAGGATTTTGATTTTTACATCAAACTCCACACTGTATCTAACTGTATATTCTATTATCTTACATTCCAGCATATAAAGAATGTGGAACTAGATTTTAAAATTGATATAGGTATTTACATATGAAACTCTCTCAAGTAATAGCAGCTCTTATAAAGATTCATTTCATCCTATCTGAATACACTACAGGCATGAGGAATATTGGCAAGGAGGAGGAGAGCTTTTAATGCCTGTGTATTATCTAAGTTCATGTGAACTTTTGTCATGGCAGGTTGGAAAGCTGGGCTCTCACCCAAAGAACATCCATGGCAGCAAATCATTTTGAAGACCCAACAGAAGCCTTAACTGTAGGTTTTGTAAAATAAATCCTTTAATATCTACATTGTATTTAAGCAGAGCAGTTAAAGAAGACAGGATATAGCTTATCTGACAGAACTGCTTGGGGTGCATGTCTGCTCATTTTGGGAAAAAAGACTCCACGTTGAAAAGATGGTTTTCCTTTCTGTGGTAGATTATACACTCTGTCTTGACACGCTCCTCTGCAAATCTGTGCTCTTTGGAGAAGGATTAGACCTAAACATCTTAATTCTTCTTGCTGCTCGGTTCTTAATCAGTTACAAACTTATAAACCACTTGTCCCTCACCCCCCGACACACATCAGACTTCAATTACTAGATCAGCTAGATAAAAATAGTTTCCAGAATATTCTTTGGCTTTTACAAAGGATAAACTTTTTTTTTTCTTACCCCTTCTAATTCTTGGCTTTTTGAGACAGTCTCATATTGCATAGCTCAGGCTGTCTTGAAAATCATTCTGTAGCCCAGGCTGGCCTCCATCTCACAGCATTCATCCTGCCTCAGTCTCCTCAGTACTGCGATCGCAGGCATGGGCCACCATACCTCGCTTAAAAATAAACCACATTACTTGAATTGTATATAGTTAATGTATGTTGGATAATAAGATACAGGTGGAGTGGGAAAAGAAGCACGATTTCATTAGGAAAATCTAAGCTGAAAATTGTCACTGAGATTAAGTATTACATTTGGCTCTGGGTTTCCTAATGGTCAGGTGAGAGGGAAACCTGGCGAGTTTTATCACTTTGTTTAAATTTTGGCAAGAACAATGTTAACAAAGAGAGTTATAGACTGTTTAGATTGTCAAATAATAGTTTGCATTTTTGAGGAGCAGGGCACCTTGCCCCGTCAAACGAGTTCTCCAGAGTTTAGCCCATCAAATGAAATCAACTTACTGGCTGAAGGGAATTGTTTCATATCTTAAGTAGTTTTGGAATGCTGCTGAGAAGAAACCACGTCTGGGAAGTAGAGTGCTGGCTTATCAGATGCCTTACTTGCTTCTCTTATCATCACGACAAAAGTCAACAAAGAAACAGTCTTCAGGAGGAAGTATTTATTTGGGCTCACGGCTCCAGAGACGTCAGTACACAGCCCTTGCCTTTGCTGATTCTTGGTTCACAGTGAGGCCGAGTGTCGCGAGGGCAGGGATGTGTGGAGGGTGCTGTGTGTCTTACTGCAAAGAAGACATGGCACAGAGTGACCCCCTGAACTGTGATACAGCCCCACCCAGGCCACACCCCAGTAACTTTCTTCCTCCAGCTAGGCCACATCCTTCTAAAATTATATCACCAGCTGGATACCAACCCGTCAACTATGAGCCTTTGTGGGGGAACAATTCATATACAAACCATAACAGCAGGATGGCAGCCACTTTTCCTAATGACGTTAAAAGACATTTTCCCCCCTCTTGGTGTCTTTTGTCATTTAAGTCAATTAATCATTTGTTAGTGTGATGGTAGTTAGCTGGTCCTATCTAGAGAAGTCCCTAGAGGTCATCAAAACGTTTTGTAAGAATGATTGTTGTATTGGGGAAAATAACTCACTCTGATGCTAAAGAAACATTCTCTCCCCATGCGGGTGATTAGATACGAAAGTCTTCATTGACCACATTGTTCTTCTGCTGACTGTTTCGTTATTTTCATGGAGTTGATACGTGGAGACAACATGCTTCCTCTGAAGCCATCTCATTCTTCTAGCTGCATCAGCTTCTTCAGGCTCCATGGTAATATTTGCAAATCCAAGGTTCAGTTATTTAGTCACCTAATCCCAGAGTCGACAGGGTCTATTTCAACACTATGCTGGCTTGGATGTGATTAATGGTTGGGCCCAGCCTAAGTGACAAGCACTGGAATGCTGAAGGCCACCCAGGATGTGGTGTCTTCATTCTAAACTGGAGGCCTCCACGTCACCACTGCTACTCCAGGTCCACTATGACCACAGCAGATTCGGTGCTGACCTTTCACAGCTCCCCCTGTCCTTTGAAACCCAGGAGAAGAGTCACACATCTTTGAGCTTGGGCTGAGGCCAAGGTTCACTATATCCAACCCCACAGAGATTACTGGTAGCAAGAGGATAACAGTTCCACACTTGACCCCAAGACTTAGAGAGTAGGTTTACATATCCTTTCTGAGCCAATTCACTGTGTGCACCTATCTGATTTGTTTCCTGTAAGAATGAAGGCAACCCACGGAGTAGAGTTATCAGGATCCTCCCCTTCGTGTGTTCTCCTTCTATAGCTTACTAGGGAGGGGATGGAAGAATAGCAGCCATAGGAAATATAGGCAAGTTCTGGGTCATGTTCTGAGCAAAGAGACTGAGACAGGCTGACATGCAGAAGGCTCATACATGGATGTAGTAGGAAGCAACACCTGTCAGGCACCGAGGAAAGGAAGTGAGCCATGTTGGAATCACAACAGAAGTCTCATATGATCCTATGGGTGTGGTCTCAAGCTGGGAAGTCTTTTCAGAGATGTCCCTGAGTTGGACATCTAAGCCAGAAAGTTGTGCTTGCTAACTATTTTTATTGTCCGGGCTTAGATAGATGTGGGCTTCACTTGACAAGGTCATGCAACCCTGGGCATGGCAGCTTCCATTTGGTCAAAGACAAATCCCCAGGAGAATCTCACTTCTGAGTTATCAATAAACAATACTCACAACAGCTTTGAGAATGATACCTTGATTTGAGAAGGGAAATCTGGGTCACACATACCACTGTCTACTACACCTTTCTACCTGGTCCTTCCATCCCCATGCATTCACACAGACAATTAAACTTAGCTTCAGAAATGCTAAGGAAAGTGATACCCTTAGTGGGGTACAACCAAGTGAATCTTGATGCAGATCATTAAAAGGACTACTTAATAAATAGCCTCACGACTGTCCTTTAATAGTAGTATTAGTTAAATGGCACCAAGTGATTGTTGTAAGATTAGAGCTATTATTTAAAGCAGTGTTCATAGGGTAGGGACCATTATTGCTTACATGGTTTAGCAATAATGAAGCTATCTGAAGCTACCCACTATAACTTTTCCAATTTGGAGTGGAGTTTTGAAATTGGTTATCTTTTGGATCTGTAGGATAGTCTCTTCCCTACCCTCTAACTGTGCAAGAATGTGGGTTATTTGTAGTTGAGATTCAGAAAATGTTTCTGTCATAAAGTTCAGTAGTTTTTATTTTGAAGATAAAAGAAGAAATATGGAAACTAATAAACTCAAAAGCCTGTAAAAGTTTTTATTTTCATAATTGAAAATTTTAAACCAAAATTATCTCAGCCTTGATGATCTTACTTTGAAAGACAAATCTCTAAATTTCCCTTGTCTTATTTACCATAAATCTAGATAACTCAATAACGTTTAAGCAGAAATGTGATCTACTTAAAAGTTCACAATTCTTAATATTTTCTCTCATCCATTTTTATGTTACCCAGGTAAGAGTATGATAGTGAATATTAAAATCCCACAACCGTATTTGGTGCTGATGCTGCATTTTCACATTTTTATGGTCTATCCTGAGCTGTTTGATTGAATGGCAGTCTGCTGTTCAATCAGAAGCCATGTGTTATTCTATATAAGTGAAGTGTATTATAAAAGCGAATGTAAAATTAATTTCAGGATATATATGTTTAATTACACAGCCTCATGTTACATAGCTGAATCAAATCATCCACTGCCTCTTAATAGCTTTTAAAAGTTTGGATTTAATTCAAGCAATGAAGCCTGAGATATTTTTAAAGAGGCTTTCTCAGATCTTAAGTCAGTTCTTGAAGTTGGGTCCTGTGTGGGTTTTGTAATTTAGCCCCTCCAGTGGGGAAGTCAAAGAATATTACATTTGCCTAGAGTTTGCCATATGCCAAGCAATGGGATAGGCAATTTATATCTATCACCTCATTCCAAAACCTAATAGAATTCCGTAAGGCGAGTTTAGTTATTCCTATTTTACAGATGAGTAAACAAATTGAGAGTCGATTATGTGGGGACGAGGGACACGGCTCAGTGGGTGAAGTCCTTGCTGTCCACGCCCATGTTTAGAAAAGACAAGACGAGAAGGAGCAGGGCATGGTGATGCACGTTTGTAATTCCAGCTCTGGGAAGGCAGAGACAGGAGGATCCCTAGTCTCACTGGCCGGGCAGCCCCTGCCTTAAAAAATGTGGTCGACAGCATCTGAGGAATGGCACCGGAGGTAGACCTTTTGGCTCATTTACATAGCCAGTTCGAAAAATACATGGTGAGGAATGGAGTGTTTACTAAACAGGAAGCAAAGAGAAAAAAGGTCACAAAAATTTCACCAGCTAGAGAAAAGATCTTGGCTAATACAAAGCTGGCTGTTACAGCCAGGGATGGGGCTGGTTTTTAACAAAGAACGAAGATTTATAATACAAGTGTATATGACGATCTTCACATGACAGTGCTGGAAAGATGGCTCCCCAGTTAAGATTCCACACTTCTCTACAGAGGATGCAAGCTCAGTTCCCAGCACTCATGTGGAGGCTCACAGCTGCCTGGGACTCCAGTTCCTGGGGATCTGATACCCTCTTTAGCTTCCCTCTGTGGGCTCCTCCGTACCCACGGCGCACATGAACTTACACAGGCTCGCATACATACACATGAATTTTTAAAATCTCTTTAAAAAATGCTCACTTGATAAATATCTCATCAAAAGAAAGCTTGTGATTTACATGCCTCCTTAAATTTGATTTTCTGTAAATCTTTCCCCCCCCCTTACTAAAATACAGCTCATCCAGCTGTTCAACTCCAATACAGCAACGCTGTCTTCTCCTTCTGTCTTTCCCACATTCAGTGCCCATGTCAACCCTGCAGACCCTCTAAAGAACATCTCAGCCATGCTGTGCCCATCTTCACTTGTATCTTCGTGTCCCCACCACACCCTCTTTCTCATCAGCCCTTCCTCATCCTCTGGTCCTGAAAGCCCATTCCTGTCTCTTGTGCTCACCTTCCCTTAGGAAGTTCTGGGTCCTCAGATTTTACCAACCAAACTTATCTTGCCTGGGGACCTTTGGACTTTCTCACTTCTTATTCTAGAATGTTTTTTCCTCCTTATCTTCTCATACTCAACTCCCTCTTTTCGCTGGGATCTCAGCTTAAATGTTAGCACTTTACAGATCCCTCCATGCCCTTCTCATCTAAGTAGCCATTCAGTTTCTGTCTGCCATAACATCATATTTCAACCCACTGCATAGTACCCTTCTATCTGATATTTCTGTTCTGTTTTCAGTGGTATTTTTCTGTCATTCATCCCTTTTAAATGTTGGCTCCATGAAGCGGGGCCTAGTTTGTTTTGTCCATAAAGAAGAAAGGAGTCTGAGATTAGGGCAAGACCTATGGAGGTTTAAGTTTACTGGCATGTCCTGTTTCTGAAACTGGGTGATACGTCTATTGACCCCTTTATACTCTTCGACCTTATACAGTAATATGTGGTTTGATGACAGAGATATGTTCTAAGAAATGCATCATTGATTGATGTTATCATTGTATGAGCATCATAGAGTGTACATATATAAACTAAGATGCACATGCGGTCACTAGGTGATGGACTCTTTGGGGACATATACAGCCTGACTGAAAAGAAATATCATTGTGTGGTACACAACCATGTGTGTGTTATATATATTCTACTTTGGTGTAACTATTTTATACATAAAAAGTTAAAAATTGCATTGTTTCTTTTTTTTCCTTTTGGTTTTTTGAAAGAGGGTTTGTATGTACAGCCCTGGCTGTCCTGGAACTCACTATGTAGACCAAGCTGGCTTCCAACTTATGGAGATCTGCCTACTTCTGCTGGGATTAAAGGTGTGTGCCACCAAAAAATATAAATTATTTCTTATAATCAAAATTTCCATGACCTACTTTATTAGTTTCTGTAAGTATTTTGTCTCATTTGTAATCTAATAGTTACAGTGATTTGAACACTAATGTTTGTCTCCTTGGATAGCCTTAGAAGTTGAATTGTGCCATCCACCCCCCACTCCAGACATGCTGAGGCTCTAGCCTCCAGCATTTCAGAATGTAAGCTATTCAGAAATAGAGCCACTGCAGATGTGCAGAGCTAAACCAGGGTTGTGCGGGCCTAAGCTAAGTCTCTAGTCCAATATGAGTTGTGTCTTTGTAAAAGTACAGTCATGGGAAGACAGAGCTAGAAAGAGAAAGCTATGTAAACACAAGAGCAGAGTGAGGCATGAACAAGCCGAGGCTGCCTTAGAGCGACCAGAATCTAAGGGCGAGCATAGAGCAGCTTCATTCTCGGCGGCCCCAGAAGGAACCAACCCTGCCAGCATCTTGAATTGTTTTGGACTTCTGAATTCCAGAAATAAGAGGAAGTAAATGTCTGCTGCTTTAAGCCAGTTAGTGTGTAGGGCTTTGTGTTCCCAGGCCTAGGGAAGGATTGGATGTCTGTTCAAAGGTGATACATGCATAGGGTCTTTCTAGGTTCGAGAATTGGGACCGAAATGGAAGCAGCAATGAAATTGACTTGTTTTTCTGCAGGCTCTGATAATGTGTATAGTATCACACGAGTCTTAGCCACCCCCAAAGTGAAGATGCTTTAGAATACACTGGAGTACACGAGAAAATTAAATAGCTCGTTTTCCCCAGGAATCTCACTGTGATCGATTGAATCAATCACTGAGTCATATTCATAGCTATTGTTCATAGCATGTCTGGTACCATTATAACCTCTCAGATCTTATTATCCTGGTAGATGTTGGTAGAATCAGTTTTACATTGATTTCTAGAGGGCAGAATGTTTGAGAGCATTGGTGTTTGCCAAATAGAAGTGACTGGGTTAAACATAGACAAAGAGTTAAGAGTATTCTAACTCTTACAGATGGCCAGATGATGAAGGCAAATCTTATTTAAATGTAACTTATGTTACCCATGGATCTGAATCATACCTGGAAACTCTCCTTTATATCAACTAGAGAAAAGGGTAGGGTCAGAGGAAGAACAGTACCTAATCTTTTCAGGTTGCTTGACAACAGAAGATATAGGTCTCTGTTTTGTTTCTAATAAAAAAAATTACTCAAAATGCAGTGGGTGATATGGTCCATCTTCTACTTAATTTGCAATGGACATTCAGTGCAAATCTTCAGTGATGCTCTTCCTACCTCCAAAGTCTTACAGAATGTGGAAAATCGCCCTCCAGGGTTCATTACTACCTAGTCTCAGCTATACTTGATGCACCTCGACTTGGTCAAAAGGTTTTAGCTGGGTGAGCACTTGAGCCACTGATGACACACAAGATCTGCTGTCGGATATGAGTTCTGCTCTACATGTGGCCAAACGAACTCCTTACTGAGGGCTGGGGAACAAGTAGATAAGAGTCCAGTGATGGAGACAAATAAACCTGAGTGTGACCCCTGGCTATATTCCTTATTAGATATAAGCCTTTGAGTAAATTACATAATTTTCTGGGTTTATGATTCATTACTTGTAAGTGGTTATAATTGCGGCATACAACTTTTAGTAATCTTGTAAGGCTTAAGTTGAGGCATGCTGAGAGGTAAAGTGGTTTTCACTCTGGTTAGTGCTGCCCTATTCCCTTACAGCCTTGATTTGGAGGCTCATTTGAGCCTCTGTGGTACCAACTGGACCCACAGCTATGCTGGCCTCGTCTGCCATCATGGTCTAACCTCTGCTTGTTTCCGTGGGCAGCTGGCCCTTCTCTGCTAGTTCCTAGGTCCTCTCTCCTCATTTTCTTCTCTTCTTGCATTAAGGGTTGGTTGCTAGGGAGAGAATCAGAATGCAAGAAGGCATTTTTCGATGAAGCAGATACTCAGATGTGTGGTAACAGTGTGTCTCATGCAATCCCCGGGCTTCCTAGAATCTGAAGGAGATTCTAGAAGGGCCTCAGGGAAGGGGCAGAACCACCAGGCACCAGAAGGCTATCAACACGGCTCTAGGACATTGACGGGGCTTAGAACCATGGCTGGATACAAACTCATAGAAATATTTTATGAGGCTAGACCTGTGAGACTAGGCTAACTCACTGACCTTCGTCTCAGCCTCCTCTGTGGTCATAGGAAAGTTACCTTTCAACTTAGCCCTTTTTCTTTGTCTTGTCCAGTCTTTCATCTGGCCATTGTCAAACTGTACATCTTCATGTAAAACACTCCTTCTTTCTTGCAGAGAAGTCAGGAGGAGCCTACGCACAGGAGATGTGAGGCAAGAATCTGCATTCATTTTCTGGGTTTGTTCTAACAAAATACCAAAGGTGGTGGCTTGTTCTCAATACCATCCTTGTGAGGTGGAACTTGTAGGGGAAGGCTCTTTTCTTGTCTTCCTGTGTTTTCTGAGTCCTGGACACACCTTGGCTTGTGAGCCCTGTCCCTTTCCTCACAGGGGCTGTCCGTTGTACCACTACATGGCTGCTAACTTCAACTGTCTGTCCGAATGTCTCCCTTTATTGGAAGAATGCGTCCTGATAACTTCATCTCAACTTGCTTACATCTGCGAAGACCTTACTTCCAAATAAGGTAACGTTCCTCAGAACTAAAGCTAAGGAATACACACACACACACACACACACACACACACACACACACACCACAGACAAATACACAACATACACACAAAGATGACACACACAGACATACACACATGCACACACAAATATATACACAAACAAACTTACAACATATACACAGAGACAACACACACAGACATACACACATGAATACATAAACACACACACATACATCACAGACAAATACACAACATATACACAAAGATGACACACACAGACATACATACATGCACACACAAACATATACACATACAAACTTACAACATATACACAGAGACAACACACACACAGACATACACACATGTATACATAAACACACACACACATACAAACTCACAACATACACATGGAGACAACACACATACACACCAGACACACACACACCACAGACACACACACAGACACACATGCATGCATACAAAAACATACACATATATAAACTCACAGCATACACACAGAGACAGCACATACACAGCACACACACACACACACACACACACACCACACCACACACCACACACACCACCAATAGACAGGCCCTCACTCATTAGCAATCCCCCTGCATCTGTCTCCTAAGCATTGGGGTGACAGGCATAAATCACTATGACTGGCTTAGGATTTTGAAATGATTTTTGAGGGATGGGGTTGACCATGCCCTTGCCCCATGTGGGTAGTCTTTGAGTAGAAAACGTTATGAGATCTTCTGTCTCGGGCTTAAAGGAATGCTTTATTTAAACTTATAATCAAAAGCCAAATCCAAGTCTCATTCCATCCCTCTCTCATTATCTCATACTTTAAAACTAAGCCAAGGACTTAACAGACATTGTATATACCTTATTCGAGCTGTTGTTTTAATTCGCATTTTCATCTTATCTTGCTGTGTGTCTGGAGCCTCCAGCACAGGCCCTGAGGAAATCATTCTCAGAGACATCAGTGCATCTAATAAGCCTCTAAGAGTAATACTGAGAACCAGTGGGCAAGGCATTCTAACAATCCCCAAATGTGTTTTTAACACTGTTATTGTTGTTTTAACATTGAATACACTTACCCAGGAAATCCAGGCTTCTTTCTGAAGCATTCCAACTGTTGTGTTTATACCCGGTTGCCACACAACACTTGCTCCTACTGTGTTTTAGTTGGCAAGAGCTGGAGGAAGGGTTTCTGTAGCCAAGTAGCCTCAGATAGGGAATCTTTCCAGTCCCCGGAGACCTGGCACAGCCCCAGAATCAATAGTTACTGAAACACAAGCTAACAGCGTCTCATCCAGTGCTTCAGCTAACCTTGGACCAAGACCCAATTTAGACCCTAAACCCAGATAGGAAGAGCCAGCTGAAAAAATATAGCCCACCCACAGTTACAGATAAATAAGTAAAAACTGCATATTTTTTCCATCAGGGAAAAAGGGGAAATCCTACAGAAAATATATTAAATTATGCATTCCCTTCCCCCAGCAAAGTCTCAAATACAGCCATGTTGCCAACCTCCTGAATTAAAAATGGATAAACTCATCCAGTATTTTACTATCATTGCATATTATCTAGAACACAGAGTACAGAATTGTGTCACCATCAAGGAGCATTTTTCCGACTTCTAGAGATGCTTTGGAGACAATGAAATAGAAATATAAATTATTTAACTAGCAGGGTATATATCTCACATCTTCCTCCATGGGATACATTATTCATTTGCTCTACTGACTTTGAGCATAACATCTCTCTTCTATGCCCTTGGATTCTGGGGTATGTAAGTCAGATGTGCTTATGTACACCCAAGGAAGACACTGTGCAGCAACCATAGTCCATTGTGACATTTGATATAAAAACAGCATATGGGGCCTAGGGATGTAGCTCAGTAGTAGAGTGTGTGCCTAGCAGACGCCAGGCACCGAGCTTTGTGTGCGTGATACCACACACATACACATAAAGCTTATGGGCAGTGTTATGGGCATATATGAATAGCAAATTTTGTCTTAGAGGAAGAAATGAAAACAGTATAGCATCTTCTAAAATGTCTTGTCTCCTTGGTGCTTCATAAGGATGACTACAGCAGCATGTGGAGTCAGAGCAGCAGCACGTGCCTATATGGGCCTGCACTGGACCCTCTCTTTGTCCTTTTTATGTAAGCAGTCTTTTGTGCATGTGCATACAGGGTGTGTGTGTTCATGTGTGTGTGTGTGTGTGTGTGTGTGTGTGTGTGTGTGTGTGTCCACTTCATTTACAGAGGCAAGGTCTCTCATCGAGCCTGGAGCTCACTGATTCTTGTCAGTCTAGCTATCCAGTTTGCCCCAGGGGTCTCCTTTCTCTGCCGTCAAAGTGCCAGGATTACAGTTCAACATACCTGCCCTGCTTTTATGTGGGTGACGAGGACCTGAACTACTCTTCAGAGTTACACAGCACACAGTTTATTTTATCCCCTGAGCTATCTCCCTGGCCTCTCGCATGAGCATTTCAAACTCAATTCAACTGTGTCCTCAAGAGTCAGGTGGGTATGGACAACTCATTGTGAGTACTCTAACAGATTTGCTATGAGGAGGGTGGGGTTCTGTTCTGCATATCCATCTCTCTGTAGATACCGTTGCACAGGGGCTTGGAACATTTTTGATGACCTCTTTCTCCGACATCCTGTCCAGGGAAAAGCTGCCTGTGTTCTCTTCTCAGACCAGGCCCCACATTACACCTTCCAGCTAAGGATACACCGGGAACTCTAGTTACCCTGGAAGTGGGCTGGGGGCTGGCTGCAGAGCAGAAGGAGGGTCAGAAGCAGGGAAGGTGAGACCAGAGACGGGGAGGGAGGAGAAACAGGGCACATCAGGCTTTATTTGGAAATTGCTCTTCTGGACTCAAATGGAAAATAGGACCAAAGACCATGATTAAAAAATGTAATACATGCTAAGAAAGTCTAACGTAATTTACGCCAGGCATTAAAGTGTTTTGCATGAGAATATAGTATGATGTAGACAGCCCAAGAATTACGTCTTTCATTAAAAGGTTTGCAGCTCGGTGTGCTGTGATAGAATTCTCGCCGTTTTTCTGTCTTGGTGATGGTTTTTTATTTTAAACACTGCCTTTGCCTTACAGACTTAGGAATGCAAATGCACAAGGCTCACACAGCCTCTGGGTTTTAACTTATTGTCACCTCTTACTAAGCACTTCCCTATTTTACCTGCTTGTGTCCAGGTGAAAGGTGAACACTTATACTGCCATTACCCCTCAACCTCATGTACCCTGAACTCAGCTATAAAGTAAACTGTCAATTCTTTCTTCATTATTCAGAGTTAGCACTCACTAGTTCAAAGCCCATGTGAGAGTATGCATCAAGGATGATATACATTAAGGTTGGGGATTAAAGGGAAATCAGTTACATGAAAGAAGGGTGTTTTTGCTACAAATCTTATGTGCATGTGTCAAGAAGTATATTCATTGCCTACTTTAAAAAGAAACCAGGACAACTCCCAGAGACGTATACCTGCATCTGGCCAGCCTTTCCATGAGGACAGTTTCTGTTTGAAGTTGGACTAAGGTTAGGAGAAAAACATCACTTGCTGACATGCATATGCAGCATTTTTTTTAAAATCAAAGTGTAATTCTGATTTTAGGCATTAGTAAAAAGCAGAAGAAAAGGTTGATTCATCCTAAACCTTCTTAGACAGAGCAAGAACACTGGACTTAGAAATAAGGCTAGCAGACGTGGGTGAGCTACCAGATGTGATCAGGTGAACTTTCAAAGTCCCTTCCAATGAGGAATTTCACCATTTTATTTATTGTTGCCTAATTATCTTCAAGATTTGGCTGATGTGTTTGGAGCAACTATCCTGTTTGGACACAGATTTGGGTGCTACCAATAAGTTATGTGATTTTCAGGAATTGTTTTGTTTAATTCTTAAATCAGTCTTGAGGTTCAGAATTTCGGAGTTCTGCTGTTTATCATCCTCATCACTATGACTTGTTATGTAACTCAGGCTATGATCTTCCTAATGCCCTCCCTGCTCCCAGCACAATGTCTGGCATGTGGGATGGGCTTGATAAATGTCTCTCCCACTGAACTCAGGCACAGTCACTTCTCTTTCATGCCTCTCCTAAAGTGCCCTGAGCCTGCTTGTTCCTAAACATTATAGTGGGAAGGTCAGAGGGGCCAGGCCTTCCCATGTGTTTCTGGCCTCCACTCCCTCTGATCAGGGTTTGATAAGCCAGAGTGTTATCTGAGGCCTCGGAAGCATATGCACACTACTCCTGGCTGCCTTCAACTCTAGTGACATGGTGCTAAAGGACTCTGGAGGTCTGGGCAGGGCTGTCTGATCTGTGAGCTCTGAGTCCGACTCAGAGTTCTCTTCTTCTGGCCTTGCTGAATATTTCTGTGAGTAAAATGAATAGCAGAAAAATGCTTCTGCCTCATAGTTTTGCAGCTCAGTCATTTCATCATCCTCATCTGGCTTTGCTGTTGTGTAACAAAACATCAAAGTGACTTGGCAAGGCTCATCCCGCAAATATGCTTTCATTGTCTGGGTCCGTTCAGCTCTGTCCTGTCTGTAGAAGAGAATGTTTTATTGTGGTTACTGTCACTTGTTTCATGGCAAGAACTACCCTAGCAACTGTTCCTAGCCATGAATAAACCTAATGGAGAAAAGAAATGGATTAACCCCTTGCCTTTGGGCTGGTACTTCTGTTTGATACAATCCTCTTTCTAGGTATCTAGAAGAAACTGAAGGTCAGAAGGAGCCATCAGTTGGCTCATTACCACATAGGAGTTAGAGAAGCTAGGACTGAGTGAGGATTTGCACCCTGGTCACTCGGCCTGCTCTTCGGAATGTTTAGACTTTGCTAGTTCATCAGAGATACAGACTCATTAAATTCCACTTGTGCTTATTCCGTCTGACAGGGTTCAGTTACTCAGTATTTCTCTCTTTTGTAAGAAGGACACACAAGCACCTGGGCTTGGCATCATCCTCTCTGATCATTGCCCTGGGAAATGGCTATAGGTATATGCTGGAGGAAGCAAGAGTAACCATCACAGGCTAAGTGAGCATTCTTGAAGAGCCCAGATGTTGCCAACAGCGTTTCCAACCTCAGCTGCACCATGGGAGCCTTGGAGACGCCTCTGCCAATGCAACCAAGAAAGAACTTCCATGCTGATGGATATTTTGTTGCAACAAGAGCAGCAACAATGTATAATCAATTTCCAAATCAATGATTCCTATTCTCATCAACGAATTATTTTTAATTGCTCAAAAAGTATTTATAATTACAAATCAAAACAATGAGCTAACTAAAAAAGAGAGAAAGAAAAGTAATAGCCCACATGGCTGAATACCACTGCACCTAATAGCCATAGGCTATTAAACAAAAATCCAAGTACCAGGTGTGGGATGATACTTCCTCACCAGTTGTTGGTCAGGGAGGTCACAGAGGCTCCCAAAACAATATAGTCTTTTGCCATTCCTCTTGGTTGCCCATCAGAGATAGCTGATAAAACCCTGCTGCTGAAGACATCACCCACCCACAAGATACAGAGTAGTCAAACTGGAACTGAGCTGGAAGCTTCCTCCCTGTGGGCCAACTTTCAGAGTGCCAGGGTCGTAGTGCAGGCTGCTGGGGAGAAAGGCATCAGTGTCTGTACCTAGCTGAGAATATTGAAAGCTACAGTATGTATCTATCAAGCAAAATGTACCCACTGGTACAATAGGGGCCTGACCGT
The DNA here is from genome assembly GCA_902168425.1 of Peromyscus attwateri. NCBI lineage: Eukaryota > Metazoa > Chordata > Mammalia > Rodentia > Cricetidae > Peromyscus > Peromyscus attwateri. The sequence goes on from CABHPP010135065.1 coordinate 38,683, forward strand.
TATGGATGGACAACCAGTACTCTCTGATTGACTTTTGAGGCCAACTCCACAAGAAGGGGTTCATGACTGGTACTGTAAATATGGTTAAAAACCCATGGCTGAGGAGTTCTTATGCGCTAGAGAACTTACTACTAATGTTTATCTAAGTCCACATGCACCAAGTTGCCTTCTAAATACTTAATATCCATAGACAAATGCTGCTCAGTCTTACTCAGAGAAACTTCTCTTTGCAAAGGACAGCAGCACATACAGAGAATCAGGGACAGTGGAATGCCCAGCTCTAAACATCACATCCATACTATCTCCGCTAAGACTCAGGGCAGAACACGAAAGGAGGACAGGAGAATGTAAGATTCAGAAGATAGGGAGAATGGCCATCCTTCTGGGCACGGCAGAGCCAGTGCAGTCCTGACCTCATAGCAGCAGTCACTTATAGCCCTGCACAAGCCTGGCCTTGTCAACAATCAGTTATAGAACAGGATAGACCCATGTGGTCCTATCCCTCCCTGATGAACAATGGTCACTGTCTTAATAGCACCCCCTCCAACATGCCAACCAAACAAACAAACAAATTAACAACAAACAAATAAAAAATATGACTATAGGAAAGAGGCACACCAGCTATATTGACTCCTTTTGGACTGTATTCTCTATTATCTATTCCTTATCTTTTGTTGTGCTTCAAGTCCCTATTCATTGGCTGTCACGTTTTAGTCCCCTGTAGATGATTATGCCATGTGCTCTGTTAGCACTACTACGTGTACATGTCATACATACATGTGTCCATACAGGTGTCTCTTGTGCATATCACCACATTTGCCACGTTCCGTCTCAATTAACTTCTACATACATTGATCTCTGCCATCAGAATGTGAGTGTCTGGAGGGCAGGAACCCTCTTACTGTGTTTCGTCTTCTGTTTATGGCCTAGATTTGGCGCTTAAATACAGAGGCACTCGTAGAGAGGAAAGCATGATTGTCACATTCTTTCTCTCCCCTCATCACCACCTGTTTTAGAGAATAATTTTCATGAGCCACGGAATTATGTATGTATCAGAAATTGGGGGAATAAGCGAAGAGTGGCAATTGGAACACTTTTCTAAAGTGATTTAAAGAAATTAAAAAAAAAAGAGTTTTGCTCACTCACCAATGATAGTGGGAGACTTGATTCAGATCACAGGGTTTTGCCCAGTGGGCCACCCTGGACCATAAACAGGGATGAATTTATCATGCTCTTTCATGTTGTTCTTTAGTATCACTACCATATTATGCAGGGATCTCAACCAGAGACCCTTGAAATACCCTGATAGGCAGATGAGAACAAACATGGAAAGATGTAAGAATAACACGCCCAAAGACTCCTGTCTTCATTCATTTGACAAGGGTAGCATAGTTTTTACTCTACACGACAATACATACTACTCACTAGTACATGTTTTAGGATGCCACATAACTCCAGAGTGTGTTCACTAAGTCTTTGTTATACACCAAGAGGCTACTGGCTGTCAGGGGAAGGTACGCAAGTTTGTGAATTAACAAAGCACTAACAACCTTCTGCTGTAGCAATAATATACTGTGATGACTAGAGAATGAGATAGAGTGGTCTTTTAAATGCTTTTATTTACTTAGAATATAATAATTTCCTAGTTAACAAGTTGAACAAAGACCATATTCAAATCTGTCTCACAGTGACTGAATAATTGATTTTAACCTGGTTTCATTTTCAAGGTCAGAGTAAATAAAATGGGCTTGCCAGACAAGCCAGCAGAAGCAGACAATTGTTCCATTTTATTTGTGTTTATAATTTGCAGTACTCAAGTGCTTGCATTGATGTGAGATTTTCCTCATAACAAATCATGCACAATTATCAATAGGAATTCAAAGAATGCTGCTAAGGTGTGAAATTACACAAACCTATCCACTGCAGAGGAAAGGCCCTGGAGGTGAACAGCATATTGAATTTTTTTTCAAAGGAAAATTATGTGTCTGTGATGTGTCATTTGATAAAGTTATTGTCATGGAAAATTAAATCTCATTTTGAAAGAGGTGAATAAAAACAATCACCAGGAATTTTCACCTTCCGAAGGAATTTTACCTTTTTTCCTAATGATGTTTTCCCTAAGCTGATAATTATATATGCCAGCTTATGTATATATTCACATACATAGGTTGTAAATACATGTTTTTCTACACTATATTCTTTATATTTAGTTCAGATTCATATCAAGGGAATGCCTTCCTCTACATACTTTATAGGACACAATCATCATCTAATTTAGTATTTCTTACAGTGTGGTTCATGGATTTTTCTCCATGGGAATCCTCAGGATGCTATAGGGAATAATGCTCCCCCTTTGGGGAAGAGAGTTTGTCTTCTAGGTCAGGCTGGTCTTGAACTCCCTATGCAGTGAAGGTTGACTTTTGAACTTCTGATACTTCTATCTACACCTAGGTTTACAGGCCTGGTCTATACCTTGCTGGGAATTAAATCCAAGGCTTTGTGTACACTAGCCAAGCACAGTAGCAACTGGGCTACATCTTCAGCCCAAGCTTCCAAGACACTAATGGAGACCTGATGAGTCAAATTCTCAGGGATCAGCCTTATGATGAACCCAGTTAGGGAAATGCTTTGTCTGGCTAATTGTTAGAAACACAAATTAGGGGGTTGCACTTGAGACTTAATGGATCAGAAACTCCAGGGATGGAGCCCATCGATCTACATTTGTAACAAGCCCTCCAAATGATTCTTCTGCACCATGTGAATTTGAGAGTCACTGGAGTAGTGCCCACCATGGTAGATGGTTTAGACTTTCCCTTCTCTATTTCAGCCATCATTCTCATTGGTTCCAGGAATGTTGTCAGCTGCCGTCTCTCAAGTGAGTATTCTGTCATTGTCCCCAGCAGAACAGAGCCACTTCATGTACATTCATGCCTTCTCTCCAGAGCATTCTGCATGCATAACTCATCTATGGCTATAAGGGGATGGTATTCAAAGGCTTTACCCCCATTTCCAGGTGGGATGAATGAAAGGACACTATAATCCAGGTCTCCATGGGATCCACTACAGCATTTGCCATGATTGTATCAAAGTGTGACTCCTCCCTTTGCTGTGCTCCTTCAGAGACATTGTTTTAATGATGCACTTGATGCACTTTCTAATGGTTCCAGAGGAAGTGTGTACCTGGCTCCTCTTGATCAGAGCTTAGACCATGTATCCAGAAGTTGGAAGGCTTCATAGTCAGTACCCTGGAATGGTCCCAGGCTACAGGACACAACAGTCTCCCAATTCTTCCATCTTCTCTTTGAGGCCCACTGAAGAAGGTCCTGTATCTCTTTCAACTTGTTTTCCAGAGTACCCTACTGGGGCCATTAGTGTCCCACGTAGAATACCTCACCTGACCCTGTTTCCTACTGGGTCTTCAGAGAATCTGAAGCATCAACAGACTTTCAGGAACTTTTCTCCACTTGCCAAGTCTGCATCAATTCATTTCAAGACAAAGGGAACTACTTTTAATGTCGGGTGTAGGGTTTTTAAATCAGTCCTTCCTCCCACCAAGATGAGTATGATCTGTAGTCTGATTGA
>CABHPP010135067.1:0-14483 GCA_902168425.1 Peromyscus attwateri
TGTTTTGGAAAATAAAACAAAGAAACAAAGCAAAAAGAAACAAAGCTTATGATAACATTTTTTAGAAAATAGAGTAAAACAAATTGAGCAATGACCAACTCAACCAAGAACTATAAAATTTAACACAAATTTCAGAACTCTGATTGTTTCTGTGCTGATAAAAAGTACATTCTCTGTAATTGCTGGTTTGATTGGTTATGGCCATTGGTTTATTATGCTCTTCCTTCAGTGACATGTACATTTACTCCCCCAGCAGACATTGCTTTGGATTGCCCAACTAAAATAAACCATTTTCTATGTCATATATCTCAAAAAATTTTCTTAGTAAGTCACAGAAGTGAGGCGGCAGAGTCGTTTGCACAAGTGTTCAAGTATACACACACACACACACACACACACACACACACGTTAAATCTATGAGAACCCTCAAGACTGTGAAGGAATTGCCAGTGTCCCTTGCAGAACCGTGGAAGGGAAGGACGCAGCTTCACAGACTATACCTTGCCCAGAGTGCTATCATGTTTTAAATTTCAGACTTTCAAATTTCAAGGCTTCAAAATAGTTAGAGCTGACCATGAGATTTGCAATTTTGTTGGCAGGACTAGATGAGTAATCACATGACATTTATGACAGTGTCCTTGTATTGTTCCTGAAGAGCTGCCATGTACAATGTGTCAGCTGACTCTAGTTATAAAACCCACTTGCTTAATAAATTTGTTCAGATGGAAATCCCAGTGCCCATGGCTGGCTAATTATGTATGCTTCTCACAACCTTGGTTGTACTCTGCTTAGGAATGTGGTAAGATGGGGGAAAAAATGCAAAGCTGGCATGTGAACCAGGATACAGTCTTGAGTTTCTGTTTTTATAAAAATAGGGAAGTGCTATGGGCATGCAAAATTCGTGTGTGTGTGTGTGTGTGTGTGTGTGTGTGTGTACATATATATATATATATATATATTATCGTAAAATGAAGCTGAATTGAAGATGCAAAGGGCAAGATGAGTAACTAATAGACATGAAAGCACCAAGGTTTATCTAAGACCAACTCCTTTATCTAACCATCCATCATAGTAGGCACAGAGTACATGGTATATTTACATGACATGTCCCAAGTACATGGTGAATAAGTAACTGGATTCCCATATCATTTCAACTTGGCAATGACCTTATTTCCCCTCTCCATTACATTCCTAGCAGCCAGAGTATGATGTGTCACGTCTATGGTCTCAGTGCCTTCATGCTGAATGACTGCCTGGAACAGATAACTAATCAGTGAAATGGTTACACTGGACACAATTAGTTCACTGTAAACTGATTTGTTTTTCCAGGACAAGGTGACACTTCAGCAGTCAGGATGAAGTTTGACTGGCAAGAAAGGAAGCTGAGAAGGGATAGAAATTATAAATGTGAGCAGAGAAGTGGTTGGCTAGGGATGAAAAATCTTATGAATAGACTAGAAAAACAGAGACAACTTGGGAAGATTAGAGAATGGTGGGGCTAGTGAGACCCAAGGCACAAGAAAGCAATTTCAATTTGACTTCAAAGCAACCCAAATGCGTGAACTCAGGAAAAGGCACAAACTTGGTTGAATTTGCATTGCGAAAGTGAGTTCCTTTGGCGTAGAACTATTTTGGGAAATGAATGTCTAGATCCGGTATTGAAGATGGCTTTACAAGTCCAAGAGTGGAGACGCTCGAGGAGTGGACAGGAGATTCATTCTGAAGAGTTTATGCCGAAAGAAAGTCAGCTACGGTCATTGTTTGGGTGGATTTGCAAGGCACGAGGGACAGCTGAAGGATGCCCACTCTGCCTGCTCCAGAACTCTCTAGATGCCTGTGATGGAGTGCAGCAGAGGTAAAATGGAGAAGGGGCTCTTTATGTCTTTATTCTTTATGTTCTTTAGAATAGAAAGAAAAAGTAATAAATAAGGAGCACTAAGTTGCCTCTGTGGATAAAGATACATGATGCCAACAAGAGACACCCTGAGTTCAGTCCCCTCCCAGGGACCTCATGGTGGAAGGACTCCTGAAAGCTGCACTCTGGTTTTCACACATGCAGCACCGCATGCTATGCCCCACCCCCAGCAAATAAAATAAATATAAGTTTTTAATAAAAATAAAACTTATAATGCAAAAAGAGAGGTGTGTGGAGTTGTAGGCAGATCTAACCTGCAGCCCACAGTCTGCCTGAAGCCAAGGACTGCTGTAAATCATGGCCCAACACAAACCATACATTTATGTAAAATATTCTGAGATTTCCCTTTTAACTTGATTGCATGATTCTCAGGGGTGAACACTGAAAATGACCACGGCATTGTAATACAGTATCAGAGAGTTGGGCATAACTGGTAGAGAGTTATGCTCATGGAAAGAAAGAAATGAAGTACAATGCTAGGGTTATATTCAGTGGTGAAGCACAAGGCTGGCATGCACAGGCCCTGGAGTTCAATCTGGAGAAACACACACAAAAGAAGGAGGAGGGGGGGAGGGGGAGGGGGAGGGAGAGATGTGGAAGGAAGGAGAAAAGAGGAGAGGGGAAAAGAAGGGACAGGAAGGGAGGGAAGGGTAGGATAGGAGAAGAGAGGGAACATAGAGAAGGAAGGATCAAGGGGAGGGGTGCAGGGGAGGAAAAGAAAATAGAGAAGTGAGAGGAGTGGGAAAGTGAAGAAAAGGAAAAACAAGGAAAAGGCACAAAGTATGCGTAGGGTGGAAGGAGCTCAGTGGATGAGGGTGCTGTGTTTTCTCATAGGAGGACAGGTTTGTTTTTTCCGTTTTTGTTTTCAAGATCTCACTTAAAGCTAAAGGAGGCTGTGAAATTAATTACATTCTAGAAGGGAAGAGATACTACCATATGAGCAGAGAAAGCAAAGGGCATGAAGGCTCAGGGACAAGGCGGGCAGCTGGGGTGCACGCCTCTAACCCCTGTCCCTGAAAGGTAGAAGCCCAGGATCAACTGTTTAAGGCCGTTGTCTGATACAGAGGGAGATTCAGGCCAGCCAGGGTGTAGATAGGACTCTGTTTCAAAAACCAAAACAAATGTCACTAGGAATAAATAAATTTCATAATGTTTCTTTTAAAACATGAACTTTCCTTCATGAAATTCAGTGATTCATTAAAAAATGTCTGGGTGCTAGGCAGCGGTGGCACACACCTTTAATCCCAGCACTCGGAAGGCAGAGACAGGTAGATCTCTGTGAGTTCAAAGCCAGCCTGGTCTACAGAGCAAAATCCAGGACAGGAACCAAAACAACACAGAGAAACCCTGTCTTGAAAAAAAAAATTTACTGGGAAGTTTGTTTTGTCATTTTTCTTTTTATTTATTTTTTTATTAAGGAATTTTTTATTCATTTTACATACCAACCACGAGTTCCCCACAACGTTTTTGGAAGACTACTTCTTATTGTAAGAAGTAGTATTGTAAGAAGTAGTCTTCCAAAAACATTATAGGGAACTCCAGAGGCCAAGACAGGATTCTACCATTGGCTTGTTTGTTGCTTGTTTTGACACAAGTTCTTGCCACATGCCCTGGGCTAGCCTAGGGCTCCCTATCCTCCCTATCTCGGTCTCTGGAGTTCCCTACAATATTTTTGGAAGACTGCTTCTTATAATATATTGATTCAATTAATCAACGGGCCACTGAGTGACTATTGTGCCTGCTGAGAGTTATAAATGTGAATGAATTTCAAACCCCGAGCCTCCAGAAGAAGAACCTATAGAACAGAGAGAGAAAGGATTGAACAATTTGAATGGAATATTAATGCAAAATTCTCAAACAGCAAGTCACAGACCTAGAACTCCAACACTGTCTCCTACACTTAGAATCCAGGAGGGCTGAGATAGTGTCCTACAGAGAAAGAAGGAATGAAGGAAGCTAAGGAAAATCCAAGTTTATGCGGGATCTATTATGGCTAGCCCCTGAAGAACACTGCACAAGGAAAACTTACAGAACCTACCTCCATCCCTTCTAATAAATAAAGGCCATCAGTTTGTTCTTCAGCTAGGCATCCTCAACCACTTCCACCACTCCCTACATCCAGTTCTACCCCCAACAACTGTGGGACCACACAACCTCCAGTTCCTTCACTGCATACCCTGAGGCCTGGGGTTTGATGAAGCCCCTTAGCTGCCCACATTCTGTAGTAACCCTGTCTCTGGCAGCACATGTTGTACAGTTTTAAAAATGACACATCGTCATTACTACAATCACCCCCTTACACTCTGCTATTTTATACTTTCTGAGACCTGGTTTATTGTCTTCCTACTTTACACTGGCCACAGCTTGAACTTCCTACAGTGCTTTTGCAGGTATCCCTGGCTGTGTACAGAAGGTCCTCTGTGTTCTTATAGAATCCATTCTTCCATCCTTCTTTTGAGTGGATTTCATTTTTATAATTCCTTGAGAACTGCATGTATGTATGTAATGAAATATCATACTCAATAAAAGTTTGTGATTTCGCTTTTCTTTGCAGCTGAATAGTATTCCAACTTTACTAACTTAGTAACCCCTACAATTAAATGTCTCTCTGTAGTTAAAAACTCTCAAAGACAACATAATTCAGACTCTCTGTGTAATTTCCATCTTAATGTTGTTTATTATATTTTTGTATATTATTTTTTAAGACTTCATTTTATTTTTATGACTATATCTTTTTTTCTCTATATCAAGCCTATGTATATTTTATAGACATTGTAAACCATTTAGAGTTTTATTCCATCTGAATCTGTTTTACTGTGCATTTATAATCCTTTTTTGGCCAGGAGAGATTTTAAACTGCTAAGCTGTGCAGTGACTTTGGCTGTTGACTCTGCCCCATTTGGCTTTTCAACATGGCGCAGGTACCATGAGTCATGCTTACCTCCCCAATTCTAGGAAGAAGTATTAAGTAGTGTGCCTGTGATTTTTAAGCTCGTGGCCATGATCCCAAGCCTGCCATTAGGCCAATGCAGCTTTATTCATCAACCAATCAGAGCAACAAATAATCACCGCATACAGAAAGACATCCCACAGCAGTATATAGAAAAGTTATTGATTTGTACATGTTGATGATTATGTATCCTGCTACATACATTCTGAAATTTGTTGATCATTTCTAATTATTCTGGTACAATTTTTGGGATTTTGTCAGAATTTCTGCTAGAATATTATCTAATGTATACATACTATCATGTCTTTTGCAAATAGGGATAATTTGACTTCTTTTCCTATTTGTTTTCCTTTAATTTCTTTTTCTTGACTTGTTGCTCCAGCTAGTGTTTTGAGAATAATATTGAAAAGCAGGAGGGAAAGTAGATATGCTGCTTCAGTCCTGACTTCAATGGGATTACTCAAGCTTTTCATCATTTAGAATGATGTTAGCTACTAGTTTCTCATATATAGGTTTTTTTTTTATGTTGAGGTATGTTCCCTCTAGTCCTACTTTCTCTAGGACTTTTACCATGCAGGCATGTTGGTATCAAAAGGTTTTCCTGCATCTATTGAGATGGTCATGTAGTTTTTGTCTTCAAGTACACTGATGTTATTTATTACATTTACTGGCATGTGTATTTTGAACCAGTCCTGCATCTCTGTGATAAATCCAACATGGTCATCATGGCTAATATTTTTGATACATGCCTGTATTCTTTTTGCAAGTATTTTGTTGAGCATTATTGGTTCTGTGTTCATATGGCTATTGGACCAGAGTTTTGTGCATGTGTTGTGTCTTTACCTTGTTTGGGTGTTAGAGTGACCCTGACTCTGAGTGCTCTTTCTATTTCCTTCCTTTTTTTTTCTTTGTCTAAAATAGTTTATGAAGAATTGTCTACAGATATTCTTTGAAATTCTGGTAGATTCCTGCTGTGAATACATCTGGTTCTGGACTTTTCTTAGCTGGAATGCTTTTCATTGCTATTTGAGTCTCATTGTTTGCTAGGGTCCGTTTAGTATTTTTTACCTTCTTTGTATAATTTTGGTGGTTTGGAATCTGTTCACTATCCTCACTCCTTTTCAATCTAGATTGAATCTATAAATTCATCCATTTCTTTTGGTATTCCAGATTAATGTAGTACAGGGTTTTTAAATATTCCATTCTAATATTCTGAATTTAATTTGTGTCTGTGGTAATGTTTCCCTGTTCAATTTTCTTTTGGTTAGTTATGTCAAGGGTATCTCAATCTTATCTTCTAAGAGAACTAACTCTTAGATTTGTTAATTTTTTGTATTCTTTTTTTCCATTTCATTAATTTCTGCTCTGAGTTTTATTACTTATTGCTATCAAGCAGTTTTGGATTTGGTTTGCTCTTGTTTTTCTTTTTCAAGTTGTTTAGTTGTATCATTAAATCATTTATTTGTGCTCTTTCTAGTGTTTCCTTTATATTTGATTTTTGTTTTGTCTCTTGCAGTTTTTCATAAACTTTTTTTGTTCTGTACTTAGTGTTTAAACTATGCTATGACCTAAGGATTTTCTTGTCTTGTCTATTTGTTGATCTGTGTGCTTTTTGTGTCTGTATGAATACGTCTTTCTTTAGTTTGGAGAAGTTTTCATCTATGATCTTGGTGTGAATCTGGTCCATTCCATTGACATGGTATTTCTTTCCCTCATTGATGCCTGTACTCTGAAAATTTGGCTGTTTCATGATGTTCCTACATAACCTGTGTGTGTGTGTGTGTGTGTGTGTGTGTGTGTGTGTGTGTGTGTGTGAGCGCGTGTGTGTGTGTGTGTGTGTTGTTGTTGTTGTTGTTGTTTTTAACACATTCCTTGCTTATTTGCTCTAGAGCCTCTACTGTATCTTCAAGATGGAATGTATTATTTCATCTTCTGCTTGGTTCATTCTACTTGTAAGGATTTCCTTTGAATTGTCTATATGGGTTCCTGGGTTTTTCAATTCCATCTTCATTTCAGCTTGAGTTCTCCTCTATCTCCTTATTAAATTCCATTTTCAAGTCCTGGATTGCCTTCATCATTTGTATCAGTCTTATGTTTCTGCTTTCTTAGGCATCAGTTGGATGTTTATTATCTTTAAGTTCTTTCTCCCTAATTTCATTGAGCTGTTTCTTTAACTTCCTTGAATACTTTGATAAAGTTTATGAGTATCTTTTAAATTCTGTGTTCTGGAATTTCTACAGATACTTACCATTGGCAAACATTTCTACAGGACTAGCAGGTTTTAGAGAAAATATATTGGTTTCTTCTTTCATATTGTTCTTATTTTTAATGAGATCTAAGCATGGGATCTTCTTTTGTTAGTTCTGTGTCTGACATGGAGAAAGCAGGGTGAGGCAGAAGAAGATAAACATGTAGATTAGTCCTAAGAAATTAGCCCAGGTCACTGGGCTGCGTGTGCAGGATGTGAATCCTGGTCCAAGTCTGGAGTGTGGGAGTAGATCTGAGTGTTAAGAAGGGTGAGTAAAGGGAAAGATCAGGCTAGACTCAGAGGAAGATATGAAGGATCTGACTGGGAGGAGAGGTGGGATGTGCTGTGGGAGGGTCCTATGGATCAGGGGCAGGCAGAGTGGGCCTTAGTGGAAGCCTAGAGATTGGTTTTAGCACAGGGAATGGTTGAGAGACTAAGCTACATCAGTGGATATGGGACTCATCCTAGATACGGGATTCAAGGAGGGGAGTATCAGATGGACTCATCAGACTATACCGTGGAAAAAGATCTACTGTAATTAAAATACACACACACACACACACACACACACACACACACACACACATCTTGTGAAAAAAGCAAAACAGAATAACATTCAGAATAACATTCAACAATCCTATTTGTGAGCCTGGATTCAAAAAAATTGAAGACAATGTCTTGAAGAGCCAAGAGCCATGCCTATGTCCATGTCAACGATAGCATCATTCATAATTGACAAAAGTTAGAAGTTTACCTGTAGTGTGGATAGACATGCATACAATTAGGCAGGAAATTTTGACATGAGCTACAACATGGGAGAAATTTGAGGACACTGTGTTAACTGAAGTAAATCAGCCAGAAAGAACAACTGTTGAGTGATTCCACTTTTGTGAGGCACCTGAAAAAGTCTAGTTTATAGAACAGAAGATAGCTTGCTAATCACCAGTGATCAGGGCAGGAGGAGCGGGGAGTTGGTGTTTAACAGAGTTTAAGTTTTACAAGATAAAAATGTTCTAGAAAGAGACTGGTGGTAAGCACTGTATCTATGAAGATACAACAAATGCTTCAAAGTATATGCTTAAAAAATGGCTGCAACTGCAAATTCACATTGTACATACTCTCACACTATAAAACGTCAGAATAAACATGCTACACATCTTACAAAAAGATAGAGCTTGTGACCTGCCAAACCCTTCCCTTCCTATGCCATGGTGTGGTTGCTCCATGGTGGAAAATACAGAGACCAGGTAACTATTTGTTGGATAGCAGTAAGACACATGTCAGGTGAAGCATTCCACTCCCATGTCTGGCTGCTGAGAAGCCTATCAGGATGTTTTGACTTATTACCCTAAGCCTTCATCAGCTGATGAAACTAATTTTTTTTCATCAGCTGATTAAGATTCAAGATAATGAGTCAAAACATGCCAGTAGTAATTCCCAACAGCACTGAAGACAGGATGTTATCTTTTCCAGGCACATGCAGGAAGACAGGAAGTGAACCAGCTCTGCCTTCTTTCAGAAAGCAAAGTTCTTGTCACTAAAGCAAGGGACAATTACCACATGTGTCTAAGGAAGACTTATATAAAGTTAGTTGGCCCAGTGAATGGAATTGATGGCTAATAATTTTATTTTTAAAAAAGCAAAGGGCTGAAATTAATTCATGAACAAATACAAGCAGATGCAAGAAGGTTAAAAAAAATCACACGGGGAATTGCCATGCACAAATCTGAGCAGACTCTAGGAAAATAAAAGTTCCAAATACCTGTGAGCTTCCTCTTAAATCAACATTGTGCCTCAGAATGTTTTTGATGGCAGCTGTAGCTAAGCTTAAAGTTCCAGAAATTTTCCACAACTATTCTGCATTCTCTAGGCTTCTTGTCTGATGGTGGAATATTGAGTTTTACCAACAAAACCATTTGATTGAATACTCTACCCCTTAAAATCAGATATATATGTATTTTAAATTCCATCAGGCCTCCATCGGGAAAGTACCTAATATTTGGAATGTATTGCTTAATGTGCTAACTGATCTTATTTGGGTGTGGGGCTCACTGTCAGGGAGACCAAAAGCAGAGTGACAGTTATTGCTACTGAAAGCATTCTGTGGCGTGTGAGCAGAATGGCTGATGCACCTGGAGACAGGGGAGTTAAATATTTCCTCAATCAGCACTCCAAAGCCTGAGGAAGATTGGACATAAAATCGTCTACATATCTGCCTCCGTTTATCTCCTTCTGTAGTTTGAAGTAAATCAACTTATAAGATCTGCTATGAAAAGTGTCCCTCTAAAAATACAATCGATGCTAAAACATGGCAAGAGATGGTCTCCGTGGCAGATGGGAAGCTTAGAGTTTGCACCCCCACAAACAATTGCTGTGATCTTATTGTCTTTGAATTGCCACACCTGAGCATGCAATGCTTTTGAATACAAGAAGATAATAACAAAGACTCCTCCCATCTACCCTTGTAGCTCTGTTGATCACCAAGGGCTGTGAAAGCTGAAGCAGTGGTGGAGCCTTTGTCTGAAGTTTTAGGAAAGGGGAAAGGCTGGTACTAAAGAAAAGAAAATAGTCTCTTCTCATCCTTGCTAGATTTTCCTTTCTTCCCCTGACTGCCATGTCTCCACCATTCAGTGCCCATCACTCTCGGAAATTACCGTCAACAACTAATTAGGAAAACATCACCACTAGGATTCCATTCGTAACATGCTACTTAGAAATAGTACTTCTTAGAGAGCAACATGCATGCATGCACACACACACATACACGCATGCACAAACTCACATGCATGTGCACACATACATGTACACTGGTAGTGAGGGTCTTAATTGACGCAAGGTTTACTGTGTAAAGCAAAATTTCCTTGGGATGCGCTGCCTTCCTATGCTAAGGAGGAGGCCTTTAGAGTTTTATGGGCTCTTCTACTCATTGGGAGCATACATTTACTAACTGTATAATTGGTGGCACAGTTCTTCCATCCTAAGTATTGTTATCAGTTAATTAAACTTGAAATGCAGCTTTGTTCCATGACATGTTTTGTCAGATTGTTTGCCTTATTTATTTATCATCATAAAATTCTACTTGGTGAGTGGCAGCTTCTCAGCCCTCCAATAATAATATAAATCAAAACATAAGATTTTAGTCTTCATGCAATTTCCTTTTGGTCTGAAAATATGAAACCAGATGTTTTTGGCATGCTAAAGATGCTTTTCATCTTTTTTTAGATTCTTGCAGTGCAGTCAAAGTAAATGCATTTTTAAAACCAACTTATGAAAGTTAAATTCCCTTTGTTCATCTGCGTGTAGTCTGGTTTGCATTGAGGCAGTGGCGTTGAGAGACCTTTCAGATAACATATTGAATATTCTGGAGGAATTACACATGTGGGGCTAAAGGCTCAAAGGGCAACAGAAATTATATTAATAGCAGATCAGCAGCCCATGAACCGTGATTCACTAGAGGGTCTTCCCAAGCAGCATTCCTGAAAGTGGAGATTCAAGTTAGACAGCAGCCAACATGATCTTGACTATCTAGCCATTAACTGGGTGGTGTGCCTAATTTGTTCACATAGTTATCACATACTTGAACCAGTTTGAAGACCAGGGGCCCAGGAAAACACAGCCATTGGAATTTCCTGCGACAGTGAATCTCATTTCGGTAGATATTACCATCTATCTCAGCCTAAGGCTATCGCTAAAACGTCTAAACACTCCCAGATGGAACCTTCTCCACTGATATTAAAGGGATTTGATGTTACTGGAGAGACCTGGGGTCAGTGAATAGAGTGGCACAGGGGATAATCTCATTTGTATACAGCCTCAGATGGCCATGATGTCCTTGGGCTATTTTGTGGTTTGGGTATGGAACTCTTTGGACAGCCTGAAATACTTTGGGATCTTGGTGGGGTGGTGGATGGAATTATTTATAATGAAGTTCGCTATCTCAGCTTTGATGTGGTTGCCCCATCCTTAGCCCTCAACTTCACTGCATAAATTCCACAGCTAGCACACGAGACACATCTACCTGCTCACCACTAACAGACCTGACAGTCTCTGCTCAGCAAGAGTGGACTTCCCTCGGCTCTTGCTTTGATTCCAAGCAAGCTATCCCAGAGGCGTCTTCCAAATATGCAGTCTTCATGAATTTCCTTGTCACCAATTTTCAATTGACTTTGTGTCCCTGCCATTCCACCAAACTTTCTGCATCTAAATCTCCAGTGGCCCCTCCCAGACAAAAACAATGCATTCTTCAATCTTCATCACGGCTGATGACTTGGCCTCTTCCTCCCTCTGCTCTCAGTTAAGTGACTGGTTTTTTTGTTTGTTTGTTTGTTTGTTTGTTTTTACTCCCATTAAGTAGTTGTGGTTTTTCTCTTTTCTTTTTTCTTTTCTTTTCTTTTCTTTTCTTTTAATTTTTCTGTCACCTTGCCCTTCTTTCCCAGTTTTTCCTGTCCCTAAACCTCTTCTTCTGCCTGATGGCAAATGTTGTACTCTGCAAGCCTTCACTTTGGAGAGCTCCCATTTTCATTGCCCATAATTTTCTAGGTGTGACAGAGACTGTCCATCTTTTACACATAATTCTCCTTTACTCCTCTGCAGAAGAATCCAGCACCTATCAACCTAGTAGGAACCGCCACTGAAAAGTCCAAGACACCTCAAGTATATGAAAATAAACAGACTTCCCCCCCCCCATTATCATTTTCCTAAGGAGTCAAAACTAATTAATATCACTCAGATGTCTAAGCCGGCAATCTGTTGGCTGTCTATGATTGCATCAAAGATTACTCCCACATGCATCTGCCCTGAGCCCTCAGATTCTACCTTTAAACTACTTTTAATATCCTAAAAAGAAAATTCAGTGTCTGAAGATATAGAGAATATTTGCTTCCCTGGATTTGATTGCCAATTACATTTGGATGGAGATCCTCATCATCCCAGTCACATAACACAAACCACCATTGTCTCCCATGTCTGATTTTGAGGGATGTGAGAAAATGGGAGAGATGAGGTGGAAAAATGGAGGAGGGGAAATTGAAGAAATGCAGGGCACAAAGAAAAGTGACCTTCCTCCAAGTCAACTTCTCCTGTCTTCTTACATAAATGGATGGTGCTAAAATTCATCTGGTGTCTCGAGTTCGAAATTCAGTTTTGGGTTTTTAAAGGTTTTTTTTTTTGTATTTTAGCTCCATTTCTAGGTTCTCAGATCCAATAAGATAAAATAGATAGATAAATAAATAAATAAACAAACAAACAAACAAATATGCTGTGGTTTCCACTCCCATAGACATTCACATCACAATCAACCCACCACAGGTTCTTCTTTATCACAGCTACTGCTCCTCCTTCCAGTGCTCCTGTTGCTCCTGGTTCCTGCACCACTCCTTACTGTCACAATAATGTCTGCTTCTCACCAAGATGGACAGAGTCCCAGCATGCTTTGCTACTTACCTCCCCTGTGTTCCTAAAGCACTGCTTACTGTCCCTCCTTCTCTCCGCAGACACTCCTTCCTTCCTCCCTCCCTCCCTCCCTTCCATCCCTTTCCTTCTTCCATCTTCCTGTCTTCTTTTCCTTATTCTCTCCCTTTTCTCTTCCTTCCTTTCTCCCTCCTTCCCTTCTTCACTTCCTCTTCCATCTTTCTCTCCTTCCCTCCTTCCCTTCCCTGTTTCTTTCTCTCTCTCTCTCCTTCCCTCTTTCTTTCTTTTTCTCTCCTTTCTTTGTTCTTTTTCTTCTATCTTTCCTTGCTTCCTTCCCCTTCTTTCTCTTTCTTTCTGTGCTCAGAACTGAACTCAGAGGCCCTAACACTTAGTTGTACTCCTACACAGCTAATGCTTTCCTAATGCCCTCCTTCCTGTCACACTCCACCACCTGCTGGTGTGCAAAGCTTGGTAACTCAGCTACAACATCTATCTCCCACTTCCCAAGTAGGACTAGTCAACTCTTGCTATCCTTTTTTACCCCTTCGTTGATTTTGCCATCTTCTTGCCTCATGTGGTTATGTATAACATATTTGTATACAATCTCAAAAACTAGACTTGAACTTCTAAAATTCCAGAATTGTTTCTGGCTGTGCTTCCTGCTTTTACTTTTGGTACAACTTTGAGACACTGAGGAGGTTGATGTACACAATTGGGGTTCTGCTCCTGAGCCTGGCACTCTGAATGGCAGGCTCATAAAGCATGGTCATCCAGCATCTATTAGCAATTGCAGGGAAGAACCCCTACAGCAGAGTAGATGAGAAGGCTCTTATCTGTCCAACCACTAGGAAAGAAGTTCAAAGGCTTTGACCCACTTCATCTTCAGATTCAACTTCTACAATTTTCATGAGTCAGGTGAGACTGAATGCTCTCATAGCAAAGCAACTGAATCAATTTTATTCATCACAGATAGGAGTAAAAAAAAAAAACAGCAGAAACCTGGGGTTCCTGTCAAGCCACACACCCAGAATTCTAGTAAAATCTTGTCTGTGCATGTCCATGTTACACATCAGCTGAGTGTCCTCAGATGCACTCCACTTGGGTTTCTCACTCTGGACTAAGTGAGAATGCTGGACAAAAGTGTAACGTATTGATCCAGGAGGAATGGGAATGGAACTTAGATTATTATATAGTCCCTTCATTTATCAGGGCTTTGGCATGCCCAGTACACTTTCCAGGGGTTCTAAGGACCATACATAAGTGCATGCACCTGCTATCCCAGATACCCACCAGGCTAAGGTCAGAGGATGGTGAGTTGGGGATCAGCCTAGGTAGCGTAGTGAGGGGAAGAAAGAAAGAAAGAAAGAAAGAAAGAAAGAAAGAAAGAAAGAAAGAAAGAAAGAAAGAAGCAGAAAAATTGTTACAGAGAGACAAAGGAAAAAAGAGGGGAAGAGAGAAGAGAAAGGAAGGGAGGAAAGGAGAGGAGACAAGAGGGAAGGGGAGGGGACAGGAGAGGAGAGGAGACAAGAAGGGAGGGGAGATGAGAGGGGAGGGGAGAGGAGGTGAGAGGAGAGGAGGGAAGAGGAGGGGAGGGGAGAGGAGAAGAGATGGAGGTCAAGATGGAATCTACACTGTGGGGTATTTCCACCCACCACTATTAACCAGTAGACCTTTGTTTCTATTGTACATTTTGCAAAATGATAAAGAAATATGGCATCTCCAGAAGCAATGGTGAAAAGAAAAATGGAGAACAGTATCATTGCATCTTTAGTAGTGCCTAATATAGGCTGGGGGATGGCTCAGAAGGTTTTAGATTGCAGAAGACCCAAGTTCAATTCACAGCACCACCAATATTAGGTGGCTTACAACTGCCAGTAATTGAGGTCAAGGGGATCCAGCACCTCCAGTGTCTGTAGGTACCTGCACTTATAAGCACATACCCCCAGAGAGAAGTGTATGCA
>CABHPP010135068.1:0-27166 GCA_902168425.1 Peromyscus attwateri
CCCCGCCTGCAGAATCCCTCCTCTCTCTCATCGATTGGATTCCCGGAGCTCAGCCTGGTGCCTGGCCATGGATCTCTGCATCTGCCTCCATCAGTCACTGGACAAAGGCTCTGTGATAATGGTTAGGGTATTCACGAGACTGGTCACCACTCAGAGTAGACCAGTCCAGGCACCCACTAGACAGCTGCCAGCACTCCAAGGTGGGGTCATTCTTGTGGATTCCTGAGAGCCTCCCCAGCACCCTGCCTCTTCCTATTCCCATGATGTCCTCATCTATCATGGTATCTGCCTCCCTTCCCTCCCACTCTGTCCCTGTTCCAGCTCGACCCTCCCATTTCCCTATGTTCTCATCCCCCACTCCTCACCCTCTGCCACCCACCCCACACCCAGTCTGCTCATGTAGATCTCATCCACTTCTCCTTCACTGGGACAGGCCTGCTCTTGATTCCTAAACTGTCTTGGAAATAAAACCATTCCTAAACCAAGTGGCGAACACCTTTTATTGCAGCACTCAGGAGGCAGAGGCAGGTAGATGTCTGAGTTCAAGGTCAACCTGGTCCACAGAGCAAGTTCCAGGGCAGTCAAGGCTACGTAGAGAACCCTGTCTCAAAAAACCAATAATAGTAATAAATAAATTAAGCCATTCCCATAGAGGATACACTGAACTCAACCCAAGGCTTTGTGCACACCAAGCATATATGTGGTGCAGATATACATTCAGGCAAAACACCTATAGACAATAAATTAATGAAGAGCCCAGCTAGATATAAGCTAAGCAGTAGTAGTTCTGCTGCTAAACTAGAAGCTTGGCTTGAGGCTGGAAATCAGCTAACAATCCCAATAGGAATGTTAACTTCAAGTCACCTGTTTGCAATTTCAATGCAAGAATAAAAGTCATATTGTATTAACTATCACATAAGACTTTCCCCGAGCTGTTTTGCTTATAATGGTAAATTTTAAAAGCTCTTTGGGGTAAGAAGATGGCGCAACAGGTAAAATCCTTTGCTGTCAAGCCTGACCTTCCATTTTCCAGACTCATATGGTGGAAAAAGAGAACCACTTCCCACAAGTTGTCCTTTGTCCTCCACACACACCCCCTTCTCTCAACTACATACATAAATCAGAGCAATAAAAGAATTTAAAGCTCTGTAAAGTTAACTGGAAAATAAACTAGGCAGGAATTCCTTTAGAGAAAACGGGGAAGCCCCCAAACACCACTTTATACAGAGAACCCGCAGTTCAACTTTATCTGGGGTAAAGAACAAAGAAACTTGCTCGCACTAGAATAAGCGTGTCCACGGGTTTGGAATCTGCACTCGGACTACAGGAAGTTAGGGACAAGGTTATGCTAATGTGAGGGATGCGCTGTTGTGTTTGCCTACTGCGTGTCTAATAACAATCATAAACTGAGCGCTGGCACCCAGCCTCTGCCACAAGTCTGCTCCCAGTGCTGCAAAGGCAAGCACAGGTCCCTTCTCTGCCCCTCCTCATCTAACCCCTGCTTCTGTTTGCCCCCCTGTGTTGCCTCCTCGACAATCGAAGCAGCTGCTTCAGCCGCCACCTCCTCCTCCTCTTCTGTTGAAAGTTTTACTAACCTCAGGAGTCTTCCTGAGAATCCTATTAGCAACAGTCTTGCATGTAACATCACAAAAAACAAAACAACCCCCCCCCACACACACACAACTGGATATGCAAGAAGTTCGCCACCAGAATAAGCTTGAAGAGTGCACCTTGGAAAATCTTCAGGGGTTTTTGGTTCCCTTCAGGAAGATCTAATCAGTTCGTGAAAGCGGGTCATCCTTTTGGATTCACCATTGACTGGTGTGTGTGTGTGTGTGTGTGTGTGTGTGTGTGTGTGTGTGTATGTTTTGGTAGGGGGCTGGACTTTGATGGCCATAGATTGTTTTGCAACTTCAGACATCTCTTATTTCAGAACAACCACAGTGGCAGACAGGCTGCTGGTGGGGGCAGAGGAGGAGGCAGAGGCAGGCAGTGGACATAGCCACTCAGAAACTCAGAATTCTGTGAGATTTTTAAACATGAATCACTCAGGTTTTTTTTTTTCTCATCAAGATAGCATAACCAGTTGCATTAGTATTGCTGAATCTTTCCCTGAAGAAAGTGGAACTAATTTAGTTTTCAGGAAAACTGTAAGTGAGCTACAGAAAGAAGAAAGAAAAAAAAATACTGTGTGCTCTATGTGTATGTTAAAGTCCTCCATAATTGCTCATAAATTTAGGTTTAAAGATTGCTCACATCTTTTATGGTATGGAAAAGCTGAAAAGAGCAAAAATAAAAGGAATACTTGGAGAGTGCCTAAATCTTTTTAAGAAAGCACCTTGAATTGAGTTCTTGATTTTTTTCTTTTTCTTTCTTTTGTTGTTTTTTTGTTTTTTTGTTTGTTTTGAGACAGGTTTCTCTGTGTAGTCCTGGCTGTCCTGGAACTCGATCTGTAGATGAGGCTGATCTCAAACTCAGAGATTCATCAGCCTCTGCCTCCTCAGAGTGCTGGGATTAAATGTATCACCCGGCTTATTTTTTTCTTTTGCCTAGCATTTCTGCTTCAAACACCAACTTGGTTAAGGTTCTGAACCAAAACGAAATTATCGAACTGACTTTTGTTTTTGTTTTTGACTTTCGTGCATTCATAAACAAGGGCTTCTCTTACATATTTTAGGACTCCAAAGGCAAACTCCCCAGACACTGATAACGTTTCAGATGTTAAACTGTAAAACATAGACATTATTTTTAAAGGCTCACACCTACTTTAACCACCCAACCTGTCTAGCCTCAAAATGTCTCCAGGCTTGACTTGTAAATGATCTCAAGGTCCCAAACACTTTTTGTTTTCAGTATGCGTTTTTAAACTGTGTAAAATGTATCCCATATTGTATAGTTACAACTGGACTTACTTTCCTTTACCCTGCTATGCACAGGCTTTTAGAATGCGTATTTGTTTCATGGGAATTTTGTTAGAATTAGAAATAATGGTTAAAGGAGGGTATTACTAGGGCAAAGAATTCCCTTTTAGATTGAAGCTTAGCAAGTTGGTAAAAAGCAAAACCAGAAATAATCTACTGACAATAGATGGGAACAAGTAATAATTCTCAATCACGAGAAATTGAAAACTGGTGCCAAAATGGTGCACTATACCAAGTTAAAGAGGAGAAGGAGGGCAGCAAAAATTTCAGGGGATGCACTCCCAATGGTAACTGAATGGCCATTTGCAGTCAGGGTCACACTGGAAACTCCCCAGCGGTATTGGCTCTTCTTGAACAAAAGCTACCATCCCACTGCCAATGAGACCCTGTGCCTACCTGAATCGGGGTGCGACCAAAACAATTCGGGGCGTTGGGCGAAGTCCCTGCTTCTAGCAGAGCCCGAACCTCGTGCTCAACACCCTGGGCCGCCGCCCTAGCCAGCCTGTCTGCAGAGGGCTCCATGCTGCTCCAAATCGCTCCCCTCCCGATCGCCTCTCTCTCTCTCTGAGATCCAGTGCCCGCCCCGTCCTCGCGTGACCAGCCGAGCCCTCCTTCCTTCCTCTAAGGTTGGGGGGCGAACCTCGCCTTGTGCCTGACGTGGCGCCACAGTCCGCTATAGGTGGCGCTATTCGCCCTGAACACAGCAGGTATAGAACTCCCCCGAAACCATTGCTGCCCTCCCCCACCTAGGGATGAGGGGGAAGGTAGTCGGCACTCCTGCATAAGAGACGTGGGATACCTGAGGCGAGCTGGGGGCTGCGGCAGCGCTGGAGGATTGGAGGATCTCCACCTGCTGCTCACACTGACCCCCCTCCCCATCGTGTTCAGACACCCCTTGACGCTGGGCTCCTTCCGGGCGCGCAAAAGGGGAGCACGTGGGTGTCCTGAGCTGGTGAGCTAGTCCGTTGTTCTCCAGCAGCGCGAAATCTCTCCCGTTTCCTTCCTCCCCAGTGCAACACCCCAGTTTTCGGAAAAAAAAAAATGAAGGCGGGCACTTTTCACCGCCAAATTGAAACTTAAGGTATTTAACCTCATAGGCAAAGATTGCGTCCTCTTTTATTCAGAAGAAAGAGCTACGTCCTCGCTGCGCTGAAATGCCGGCAACTCTAGCTCAAACAATTCATTTTGGAGTGTCTCCTGCCTGCCCGCGGTCTCTGACCCACGCGCCCTGTGAAACCCGCGTCTTGACGACCCGCCCTGTGAAACCCGCGTCCTGGCGAGGGATTTTCAGAAACATTTCTGATGTTGGGGTGTTGGGTGCTAGCTCTTAATGAATTCTATTTAACACAGACGGGGAAGGATTCTGCACGCAAATACAAAAAAGTGAGAGCGTGAAGTCCCAGGAGGACAATCTGCTTGCTCACCCTATTTTACGGGGCTGTTGTGAGTTTAAGTAAGTTGATATGCTTATAAACGTTAAGAACTACTGCAATCCTATTGCACGACTCTTCACTATAATCATTTTAATGAATGGGCAGAGTTACCAATATTAGATAAAATGGAGGATTTAAAAACACAACCATCACTGAAAACACGAAGGCCTTTTCTTTTACTCCTGCATTTAATACAACGAAGTTAAACAGCAGCTAAAGAGGGCTACTTTGAAAATATCAAAAACGTGTTCAGTCATCATGAGAGAAGCTTCCTCCCGCAGCAGATGGGAACAAATACAGAGACCCATAGCCAAACACTGTGCAGAGTAAGAGACCTTGGAACACTCAGCTCTAAATGAAGTGTCTCAATCAAATTCTTCCCCTCAGAACCCAGGGAATCCTGCAGAAGATGAGGCAGATAGAGCCTAAGATCCAGAGGGGATGGAGGACACCAAGAAAACAGTGACCTCTAAATCAAAATGATCAAAGCTCTTAAGAACTCACAGAGACATAGGTAGCATGCACAAGCCCTGCATAGGTCTGCACCAGGTATTCTGTGCTTATACTAAGGTTTCCAGTTGAGTGTTTTTATGGGATTCCTGAGTGCGTGAATGAGTGGGTTTCTGATTCTTGTGCCTTCTCTTGGGCTCTTTCCTTTCTGTTGGTTTATCTTGTCTAACTTCGATGTGATAGCTGCTTTATCTTATTATATTCTATTTTATTATACTTTTAAAATGATTGAATGAATGAATGAAAACATAGCCATTAGGGTAAAAGTTAACAACTGACCTGTCATTTATACCTTCTGGGAGAAGGAAAATTGGTTTCCTATAATGCAATGACAGTCTAGATATATCAACCACTCCAGTGTAGATCTCATGTTCAGTTGTAGTTGGCCAAGATATAATAGACTCCATAGTTTTTGCTTGTTTGTTTTTTTGGGGTGTGTGTGTGTGTGTGTGTGTGTGTGTGTGTGTGTGTACACGTGCTTGCTTGCTTGCTTGCTTTTATTTGGTTACATTTTTTTTCTTTGTGAGTGGTGTTTTATTATGTTTTCTTGTATTTTTTTTTTTAATGAAGAACTTGAAGTTAGGTGGGTAGTGGGAGGGGAAGAGGATCTGGAAGGACTTGGGGGAGGGATAGAATGTGATCAAAATGTTTAAATTTAAAAATTGTTTTAAGCCGGGCGGTGGTGGCGCACGCCTTTAATCCCAGCACTCGGGAGGCAGAGGCAGGCGGATCTCTGTGAGTTCGAGGCCAGCCTGGTCTCCCAAGTGAGTTCCAGGAAAGGCGCAAAGCTACACAGAGAAACCCTGTCTCGAAAAACCAAAAAAAAAATTGTTTTAAATAATAAAATAAAACAAAATAGAAAATATCAAGAATAGGTTGGGGTGGGGGGCTGGAGAAATGGCTCAGTGGTTAAGAGCACTTGACTGCTCTTCCAGAGGACCCAGGCTCAATTCCTAGCATCCACAAGCAGATCACAAGTGTCTCTAACTCCAGTTCCAGGGGACCCAACACCCTCACACAGACATACATGCAGGCAAAACACCAATACACATAAAACAAAAATAAATAAATTTAAAAAAGAGTAAGTTTTGGGTAAGTACAAACCAGTTCAGGCATTTGCAGTAGAGGTCAACAAAGATGAAGGAATCTCTGTATGGCCCCTCTGGAAGTTGGTCCTGTTATTATAAATAATGGATAAATAACAGTGGTACAAAGTCTATTTTATTTAAAACAAAACTACCACACTCCAAATTTATTTATCCATCTCAGCTTGGACCTGGTGTCAACACTCAAGATGAACTAAAATATAAGAACCAGGGTCCTGGCTAAAGGTAGAGAAGCGGGGAGAGTAGATTAAAGGAATAAACTCTTATGGGTTCAAACCAGGACTTTTCTGTGTATTCAGAGGGAGAAGGACAAAGATACTCAGGGCAGAGGTGAGAACATGTGTAAAGGTGCAGACATGTAGGAAAACAGGGTATTTCACCGAGATGTATTGCCAGCTGGAAAAACAAAACAGAAACAAACTTCTGGAGGAAGAGTCTACAAAGAAACCTGCAAAAAAAGTCAGATGGAAACCCAGGAGTGAGCGGATGGAAGGTACTGGGACACTGAATGTTGATCGCACACTTTCCTGGCTTTGCTGTGATTGGTCAAGGCTAAGCACAGTGAAGTAGGTGAAATAGGTATATGGACCCAGCGGAGACTAAAGCATCTGAACTAAAGAGAAATTGCAGTGAAAGAGAAGGGGCAGTTGTGAGAGATGGCTAGAATTTCTCCTTTTGAGGAGACATAAACAACCTTCTCCTCCTACGGTCCAATAACAAACCATGATGAGATTCCACCAAGGTCACTATGGGGAATCAATGAGTTCATTAGATTTACGTGCTGATCAATGAATGGGTGAAGGGTTGTGAGCAGGAACATGGGTATAAAGCATCCATGAATGTAAAGAAGGTCTGGAACCAGCATAGATAATGACTCTTCTGTGGCTGTGTAGATGAAGCCCCTTTCCCTAGTCCTTTCTCACCAACATAGTCTAGCCCTTCACCAGATCAAAGTTTGTTTGATGTAAATGTTATTTTACATTTAAAGAGTTATTTTAATATAAATGCATCCAGATTGTTGAGAAATTTCTTATTGTAGAGAAAACAGAAAGATGAAAAAAGCAATTGTATGTATGTGTACATGCATATATATGTGTGTACATGTATAACCTGATTACATGCACAAATAATGATCTCATCTGATAACAAGATAAGTAGCCAGACATATAACTATATATATAATATATTATATATAATCAGAAGAGACACAGAAATAGAGACAATAAGAAATCCACTCAAAGTGACCAAGAAAATCAATGGTTATCATTTATTGAATCTTAATTACATAACACACATTGATCAGTTTTACATACATCATCTCTAACTTGACAGAGAATTCTCAACAGAAGAATCTCAAATGGCTGTAAGACATTTAAGGAATTGCTCAGCATTCTTAATCATCAGGGGGATGCAAATTAAAACAACTCTGAGATACCATCTTACACCTGTCAGAATGGCTAAGATCAAAAACACTGAAGACAGCTTATGTTGGAGAGGATGCGGAG
Organism: Peromyscus attwateri; assembly: GCA_902168425.1. Classification (NCBI taxonomy): domain Eukaryota; kingdom Metazoa; phylum Chordata; class Mammalia; order Rodentia; family Cricetidae; genus Peromyscus; species Peromyscus attwateri. The sequence continues at coordinate 7,476 of CABHPP010135068.1, forward strand.
CAAGAAGAACACTCCTCCACTGTTGGTGGGAGTGCAAACTTGTACAGTCACTTTGGAAATCAGTATAGTGGTTTCTCAGAAAATTGGGAATCAATCTACCTCAAGACCCAGCTATACCACTCTTGGGCATATACCCAAGGAATGCTCAATCATACCACAAAGACACATGCTCAACTATGTTTATAGCAGTATTATTTGTAATAGCCAGAACCTGGAAACAACCTAGATGTCCCTTAACTGAAGAATGGATAAAGAAAATGTGGTACATATACACAATGGAGTACTACTCAGCAGTAAAAAGCAATGATATTATGAAATTTTCAGTCAAATGGATAGAACTAGAAAATATCATCCTGAGTGAGGTAGCTCAGACTCAGAAGGAGAAACATGGTATGTACTCACTTATAAGTGGATACTAGATGTAAAGCAAAGGATAACCGTACAACAACCAATAACTCCAGAGAAGCTAGCTAACAAGGAGGACCCTAAGAAGGGCACATAGATATCCCAGTGAAGGAGAAATAGATAGATCTACATGAACAAACTGGGGGAGGGAGGAGTAATAGAGGACAAGGAATGGGGGATGAGAACATAAGGGAATGGGAGGTTCGAGCTGGAACAGGGACAGAGTGGGAGAACAAGGAGAGATACCATGATAAATGATGACAACACGGGAATAGGGAGAAACAGGGTGCTAGGAAAGTTCCCAGAAATCCACAAGGATGATCTCACCTTAGACTACTAGCAATAGTTGAGAGAGTGCCTGAACTGGCCTACTTCTGTAATAAGATTGGTGAATACCTTAATTGTCATCACAGAGCCTTCATCTAGTGACTGAAGAAAGCAGATGCAGAGATCCACTGCCAGGTGCCAGGTTGAGCTCCAAGAGTCCAATTGATGAGAGAGAGGAGGTATTCTATATACAAGGGACATCGAGATCATGATGGGAAAACATACAGAGATGGCCAGCCAAACTACTGGAAACTAATGAACTGTGGACCAATATCTATGGAGCTCCCAAGGGACTGGACCAGGCCCTCTGGATAGGTGAGACTGTTGTTTAGCTTGAACTGTTTGGAGGGGTCCCCAGGCACTGGGATCAGGATCCATCCTTGATGCATGAGCGGGCTTTTTGTAGCCCAGTGCTTATGGTGGGACACCTTGAGCAGCCTTGGTGCACGGGAGAGGGGCTTGGACCTGCCTCAACTGAATGTACCAGGCTCTGCTGACTCCCCATGGGAGATCTTGACTTTGAGGGGGTGGGAAGGGGGGTTGGGTTGGGGGGGAAGACTGGGGGAAGGGAGGAGGGAGGAGATGGGGATCTGTGGTTGATATGTAAAATGAATAGAAAATTTCTTAATAATAAAAATTAAAAAAAGAAATCCACTCAAAGTGGCCAAGAAAATCAATGGTTATCATTTATTGACTCTCAATTACATAACACATATTGATCAGTTTTATATACATCATCTCTAACTTGACAGCTCTCTTGTAGGATAGAAAGTATTATCCTTCCTTCACAAAACGGAATGGAGTAAGCCAAGAGTGTCTCTTTAGCAATGCACAGTATGATGGAGTTCAAACCCAAGGCTTCCAGCTTTGAGCGAGAGGCCCCTTCTGCCTCCCAGACAGATATGCCTTCCTGTTGACAGTATTTGTGGTGTGCAACTCAGCAATACTTCCTTTTCTCTGAGAACCAAGTGCTCAGACAAGTATTGTTAAGTACCAGCTTCTGTGATATTTGTCAGTGCAAATACAGTGGCAGAAACTGGGTCTCTAAATCCATCCAAAAATCACTTAATAATCATGTCCATTCTGAATGATTTGTTTCCTGATTGTAGCTCACATATGTAGAAAAATCAGGGCTGGATGGTGGTGGTAGACGCCTTTAATATCACCTTAAAAAAAAGAAAGGGGGGAAGGGAGAGAAGTGGGGGAGAGGGAGGGAGGGAGAAAGATCAGGAAATGAGATATATGAAGAAAATAAGAAATTGTGCCACAGAAATGACAATGTTGCCTTCTAGGACCAGGCCCTGGGACCCAGCCAGCCCCCAGGAACCCCCACCCAACTCTGCCCCAGTTGCCGGACAGCATGGAAAACTCCTGGGGGAAGCCCCTCCCCAAAACGCCCCATCGGACCCTGCAATCTACCAGTCCCACGCCCCATCCCAATACCCATCTGCCTGTGACCCCAGTAACTTCCTGAGACACAGAAATCAAACCGCCAGCTCTCATTGGACCAAGAGCTGAGTGACTCTTCTCCCACCCAGAGAGTCCTGCCTCTAGGACCCAGGCCATGGGACACACAGCCAGTCCCTGTGAACCCCTACCCAACTCTGCTCCAGCTGCTGGCCAGCAGGAAAAACTACTGCAGGAAGGCCCCCACCAAATCCCCCCATCAGGCCCTGTGACCCCAGTAACTTCCTGAGACACAGAATCTGCCAGCTCTCATTGGATCAAGAGAGGCTTCTTGAGACACAGAATCTGTCAGCTCTGACTGGACCAAGAGCTCTGATAGGACCAAGAGTGGCTCCCTGATCCACAGATGGACCAATATCCCTGAGATACAGAATCTGCCAGCTCCAATTAGACCAAGAGCTAAGATTGGACCCATAGGGGCCCCCTGAGACACAGACACAGCAAGCATAGATTGGACCAATAGCAGCTCGCTAAGACACAGACACCTCTTGCACCTATTGGAGGAAGAGATGGGTAGAAGTCAGTACAAAAATAGATACAACAACATAAAGAGCAATATGGCACCACCAGAACCTAGCCCTTCTACAACAGCAAGACCTGAACATCACAATGTAGAAGCAGAAGAAAACAACCTTAAAAATAACTTCATGAAGATGCTAGAGGCCTTTAAAGAGCAAATGAAAAATTCCCTTAAAGAAATTGAGGAAAAGACAAACAAAAATTAGAAGAAATCAATAAATCCCTTAAAGAAAGACAAGAAAACCATGAAAAAGCAATTAAACATGTTAAGGAAACAGTTCAAGACCTAAAAAGTGAAATAGAAACAATGAAGAAGACACAAACAGAGGGAATGCTGGAAATAGAAAATCTGAGGAAACACAGATGCAAGCATAACCAACAGAACACAAGAGATGGAAGAGAGAATCTCTGGTATAGAGGATACAATAGAGGAAATAGATTCGTCAGTCAAAGAACATACCAAAGCCAAAAAAGTCATAACACAAAATTTCCAGGAAATCTGGGACACCATGAAAAGCCCAAACTTAAGAATATAGGGATAGAAGAAGGAGAAGAATATTAACTCAAAGGCACAGAAAATATATTCAACAAAATCACAGAAGAAAACTTTCCCAACTTAAAGAAGGAAACACCTACGAAGATAGAAGAAGCCTATAGAACACCAAACAGACTAGACCCCCCAAAAAAGTCCCCTCGCTACATAATAATTAAACGACTAAATATACAGAATAAAGAAAGAATATTAAGAGCAGCAAAGGAAAAAGGCCAAGTGACTTATAAAGGCAGACCCATCAGAACAACACCTGACTTCTCAATGGAGACTTTGAAAGCCAGAAGGTCCTGGACAGATGTAATGCAGACACTAAGAGACTATGGATGCCAGCCTAGACTGATATACCCAGCAAAACTTTCAATCACCATAGACTGAGTGAACAAGACATTCCAAGACAAAACTAGATTTAAACAACACCTGTCCACAAACCCAGCCCTACAGAAAGCACTGGAAGGAAAATTCCAACCTAAGGAAGTCAGATACACCCATGAAAACACAGGCAATAGATAACCCCACAGCAGTAAATCCCAAAGAAGAGAAATACACACACACTACCACCAAAAGATAACCAGAACTAACAATCACTGGTCATTAATATCCTTAATATCAATGAACTTAATTCATCTACAAAAAGACACAGTATAAGAGAATGGATACGAAAGCAGACCCATTTTTCTGCTGCATACAAGAAACACACCTCAACTTCAAAGACAGACACTACCTAAGAGTAAAAGACTGGGAAAAGTCTTTCCAATCAAATGAACTTAGGAAGCAAGCTGGTGTAGCTACCCTAATATCCAAAAAAATAGATTTCAAACTAAAATCAATCAAAAGAGATCAAGAAGGACATTACATACTCATCACAAGAAAGATCCACCTAGATGAAGTTTCAATTCTGAGCATTTATGCCCCAAATACAAGGGCATCCACATATGTAAAAGAAACATTACTAAAGCTTAAATCACACATCAAACCCCACACATTAATAGTGGGAGACTTCAACACCCCACTCTCACCACTGGACAGATCTGCCAGATCGAAACTAAACAGAGAAATAAGGGACCTAACTGATGTTATGGCTCAAATGGACTTAATTGATATCTACAGAACATTCTACCCTAACAAAAAAGAATATACCTTCTTCTCAGCACCCCATGGAACCTTCTCTAAAATCAATCACATACTCAGTCACAAAGCAAATCTCAACAGATACAAAAAATTGGAATAACCTCCTGTATTCTATTGGACCACCATGGCTTAAAGTTAGATTTCAACAACAAAAATTACAGACAGCCTACAATCTCATGGAAACTGAATAATGCTCAACTGAATCACCAAAAGGTCAAGGAAGAAATAAAGAAAGAAATTAAAGACTTCCTAGAGTTCAATGAAAAGGAATGTACTACATACCCAAACTTATGGGACACTATGAAAGCAATGCTAAGAGGAATATTCATAGCACTAAATGCCCACATAAAGAAGTTGGAGAAATCTCACACTAGTGACTTAACAGCACACCTGAAAGCTCTAGAACAAGAAGCAAAGTCACCCATGAGGACTAGACACCAGGAAATATCAAATTGAGGCTGAAATCAGTAAAATAGAAACAAAGAAAACAATACAAAGAATCAATGAAACAAAGAGTTGGTTCGGGCTGGAGAGATGGCTCAGAGGTTAAGAGCACTGACTGCTCTTCCAGAGGTCCCGAGTTCAATTCCCAGCAACCACATGGTGGCTCACAACCATCCATAATGAGATCTGGTGCCCTCTTCTGGCCTGCAGTCATACATGCTGTATACATAATAAATAAATAAATCTTTTAAAAAAAAAGTTGGTTCTTTGAGAAAATCAATAAGATAGACAAGCCCTTATCCAGACTAACCAAAAGGCAGAGAGAGAGCATCCAAATTAACAAAATCAGAAATGAAAAGGGAGACATAACAACAGACACTGAGGAAATCCAGAGAATCATCAGGTCATACTTCAAAAACCTATACTCCACAAAACTGGAAAATCTAAAATAAATGGACAATTTTCTGGATAGGAACCACATACCTAAGTTAAATCAAGACCAGATAAACAATTTAAGTAGACCAATAACCCCTAAGGCAATAGAAATAGTCATTAAAAGTCTCCCAACCAAAAAAAGCCCAGGACCAGATGGTTTCATCGAAGAATTCTACCAGATTTTCAAAGAAGAGTTAATACCAATACTCTTCAAATTGTTCCATACAATAGAAACAGAAGGAACATTACCAAACTCCTTTTAAGAGGCTACAGTTACTCTGATTCCCAAGCCACACAAAGATGCAACGAAGAAACAGAATTACAGACCAATCTCCCTCATGAACATTGATGCAAAAATACTCAACAAAATATTGGTAAATAGTCTCCAAGAACACATCAAAAAATTATCCACCATGATCAAGTAGGCTTCATTCTAGAGATGCAAGGATGGTTCAACATACAAAAGTCTGTCAACATAATACACCATATAAACAAACTGAAAGAAAAAAACCACATGATCATTTCATTAGATGCTGAAAAGGCCTTTGACAAAATCCAACACTCCTTCATGATAAAGGTCTTGGAGAGATCAGGAATACAGGGAACATTCCTAAACATAATAAAGGCAATTTACAGCAAGCCAACAGCCAACATCAAATTAAATGGAGAGAAACTCAAAGCGATTCCACCAAATCAGGAACAAGACAAGGCTGTCCACTCTCCCCATATTTATTCAATAGAGTACTTGAAGTTCTAGCTAGAGTAATAAGACAACAAAAGGAGATCAAGGGGATACAAATTGGAAAGGAAGAAGTCAAACTTGCACTATTTGCAGATGATATGATAGTAGTGACCCCAAAAATTCTACCAGGGAACTCCTACAGCTGATAAACTCCTTCAGTAAGGTGGCAGGATATAAGATTAACTCAAAAAAAATCAGTAGCCCTCCTATATACAAATGATTAAAGGGCTGAGAAAGAAACCAGAGAAACATCACCTTTTACAATCGCCACAAATAATATAAAATACCTTGGGGTAACTCTAACTAAACAAGTGAAGGACTTGTATGACAAGAACTTTAAGTCTCTGAAGAAAGAAATTGAAGAAGATATCAGAAAATGGAAAGATCTCCCATGCTCATAGATAGGTAGGATTAACATAGTAAAAATGGCAACCTTACCAAAAGCAATCTACAAATTCAATGAAATCCCCATCAAAATCCCAACACAATTCTTCACAGACCTGGAAAGGGCAATACTCAACTTATTTGGAAAAACAGAAAACCCAGAATAGCTAAAAGAATCCTGTACAACAAAGCCCACCTCTGGAGGCATCACCATCCTTGACCTCAAGTTCTACTACAGAGCTATAGTAATAAAAAAACAGCTTGGTATTGGCATAAAAACTGACATGTGGACCAATGGAATCTTAACCCCACATCTCACAGAAGGCTGATCTCCAAAATATATAAAGAACTCAAGAAACTAGACATCAATGTAATGAACAATCCAATTAAAAATGGGCTGTAGAGCCTAACAGAGAATTCTCAAAGGAAGAATCTCAAATGGCTGAAAGACATTTAAGGAATTGCTCAGCATTCTTAATCATCAGGGAGATGCAAATCAAAGTGACTCTGAGATACCATCTTACACCTGTCAGAATGGCTAAGATCAAAAACACTGAAGACAGCTTATGTTGAAGAGGATGTGGAGCAAGAAGAACACTCCTCCACTGTTGGTGGGGGTGCAAACTTGTACAGTCACTTTGGAAATCAGTATGGCAGTTTCTCAGAAAATTGGGAATCAATCTACCTCAAGACCCAGCTATACCACTCTTGGGTATATACCCAAGGAATGCTCAATCATACCACAAAGACACATGCTCAACTATGTTTATAGCAGCATTATTTGTAATAGCCAGAACCTGGAAACAACCTAGATGTCCCTTAACTGAAGAATGGATAAAAAAATGTGGCACATATACACAATGGAGTACTACTCAGCAGAGAAAAACAATGACATCATGAAATTTTCAGTCAAATGGATAGAACTAGAAAATATCATCCTGAGTGGGGTAACCCAGACTCAGAAGGGCAAACATGGTATGTACTCATTTATAAATGGATACTAGATGTAAAGCAAAGGATAATCAGACAACAACCCACAACTCCAGGGAAGCTAACTAACAAGGAAGACCCAAAGAGGGATGCATGGATTGCCCTGAGAAGAGGAAATAGATGATATCTCGATGAGTAAACTGGGGATGAGAGGTGGGCAGTGAAGGGTAGGGGATAGGGGATGAGAACATAAGGGAATGGGATGGTTGAGCTGGAACAGGGAAGGAGGGGGAAAGGAATGAAAGTGATACCATGATAGAGGGACATATCATGAGGATAGAGAGAAACCCAGGGCTAGGGAAATTGCCAGGAATCCCCAAGGATGATCCCAGCTTGGGCTACTCGAAATAATGGAGAGGGTGCCCAAACTGAACAGGGTTACCCCAATGTTCAGACTGGTGAATACCCTAACTGTCATCACAGAGCATTTCTCCAGTAACTGAAGGAAGCAGATGCAGAGATCCACAGCCAAACACCAGGCCAAGCTCCAAGAGTCCAGTCGGGGAGAGAGAGAGAGAGGAGGGATTCTTGGAGCAAGTGCATCAGGATCATGATGGGGAAACATGCAGAGACAACCAAACCAAACTAGTGGGAACTCATGAAAGTTGGATTAATGGCTGTGGAGCCTGCATGGGACTGGGCTAGGCCCTCTTCATGGCAAGACAATTGTGTAGCTTGATCTGCTTCGGGGAGTGGGGGACTGGCAGTAGGATCAGAATCCTCTGGAGCATGAGGGGGCTTTTTGGAGCCCACTACCTATGATGGGACACCTCATGCTGCCTTGAGGCAGGGGAAAGGGCTTGGACTTGCCTCTATTGGATGTGCCTCCCCATGGGAGGCCTTGCCTTCTTGTGGGTGGGAGTGGGGAGTGGGTTGAGAGGGGGAGGATGGGGGGGCAGGAGGAGGGAAGAGGGGGATCTTTGGTGTGTAAAATGAATGAAAAAATTTTCTTAATAAAAAAAAGAAATGACAATGTCAAAATATTCCCTTCCTTCCTTTTAAGTCTTTACCTTGAAGATCCTGCACAACTTAAAAATATTTTACTCTCACTTATGAGAAGTTTCCATATTCTCCAAAGGTATACCACGAAGACTAGTTTTAACAGTTCTCTTTGCAGCGAACGTTACGATTTTCTTACTATCGGTCAGATGTGTTTCAAGTGCCTCTAATTGCTGCTATGTTTCAGTGATGTGACTCCCTACTGCCCACCTTTTTTCTGGTACTGTAGGTCAAGTCATGAGCTTCCCACATGCTGGGCAAGCACTCTACTACCACCCTGACCCTGGAAATAAGTAAGACTCTTGACAAGTATAACAAATCTGTCTTTTAAGGAATCATTCCTTTGATCTCTAACTAAGCAGAGAGGTGGTACACAGTCATAGCTACCCAGTTAATAAATATTTTCTGTAGGTTTTATTAAAAAAAACCCCAAAAACATAAAAAAATCTCATTGCCTATCACTAGCTGCTCTGGAACTCAGCTCTGGATCTGCTTGCTTCTGCCTTCTGAGTGCTGAGTCCTGGCATTATTTTCTGTAGATCTTGAATAATTTTCTCTCCCCATATTCTATGATAGCCACAGCTACTTTGACTTGGACAAATAAATGTGTGTGGTGAGAATGACAATCACATCCTTCAAATAATTGTGGAAGAAGGGACACACATGAAGTGCTGGATCGCAGGACAAACCCATCAAGAGAGAATGCAGAGAGGTACAGAACTGACCCCTCATTCACCAGCTCTGAGAATTCAATGTCCTCCCCCGCCCCCCTCCCTCACCTTGTATTCCAGGCAGGCCCTGATTCTGCTTCTCTAACTGCTGGGATTCTAGTCTTGCTCCAAGCAAACTGGGTTTAGTTTAAATAAATTATGTAAATTTCCTGACCCTTTGTTCTTTCTCCTCAGGTTTAGGTAAATTATGTAAACTTCCTGGGGTCTGTAAGGAAAATAAAATTTACCTAGGAAAGGTCATTTGTGGGAAATAAGGAATATTAGATCTGTGGAAATCCAGGTATACAGTGGGTTCTCAATAAATAAAAATTAGTTTAGAACACATACACGTTCTCTCATGTTATTCCCGGAGAACGTCAAAGTCAATTTCCACTTTTCCCTTTTTCATAACTGCACATTCCTGCAGATGTTATAAAATTCGACAGATAAACTCCCTTCTAATAGTTGTGATTAATTCTCCTTTGGGGGATTCAATCCTCTAAAAACAGCACCCTGGTAACAAAAGCACCTGTGTTCCAACACAAGATTCTCGAGAAAAAATTAGTCATTGAATCCCGGGAAGTGACTCTAGGGTGGATCACTGTGTTAAGTGTTTCCTCTGCACTGTCACCTACCACTTTTTCTTTGAGTGTATTTCAAGCAGAAATCTATGAGACAGTCTTACCTCGTATTCCAAGTTGGCCCAGGGAAAACTGGGCAAAACAGGGGAATGCAATTTTAACCTTTGAGAAACTTTATGTTCTACCTCTTTAGAAACATCCCCTTATGGCGTTGTTTCCTTTAAAAAAAAAAAAAAAAAAAAAAAGGCTTGCCCCACTGCTAACTGAATGGGAAGAATGGTATGTTGTGCGTTTTGTGTGTCTGGAATTCCAATTCTGAATAACTCCTTCAAATTGTTATTATAAATGACTCAAAATATTGAATTCCACATTCCAGACATCTTGAAGGGCTTGAAGATGACTTTAATATTTCTTTAATATTTCTGCCCACATATCACACACACACACACACACACACACACACACACACACACACACACACACTTTTAAAACTAAGGAATTAAAAACTGTTTTGAGGGCTGGAGAGCACTGGCTGTTCTTCCAGAGGTCCCGAGTTCAATTCCCAGCAACCACATGGTGGCTTACAACCATCTATAACGAGATCTGGTGTTCTCTTCTGGCATACAAGTATACATGCAGGCAGAACACTGCATACATAATAAATAAATAAATAAATAAATAAATAAATAAATAAATAAATCTTAAAAACTGTTTTGAGTAAACTGCAGGGGTTAGCAATCCAATAATCTCCAGTGCCTTCTGTAGAAGCCACTATTCCAGGTCACTGACATTTTTTGAGATTGAGAACAGGCTAATAACAATACTTTTGGTTTTAATAATTACACTGATTTTTCTACTATAGGAAATTATAGATATTATCCAGATAGTAAGTAGCATTATACCCTATAGGCTTTCATACAGGGCTTCTGTGCAGGCAAAGTAGACTTAAAAGCAGGCAAATTGACATGGATTTCATATGACATGTTTGACTTGACTGATATACATGTCTTACTTGGATATTTGCAGTGAGTCTTGACATGCTCTACCTACCTCTCATTGCATAAATACCATAAGCTGCTGCCTCAGGCTTCCAGATGAGAAAGTGGAAGCAGAGAAGTTCCTGCAGCTCTGTTCTAAAACCCCACCAGCTAGCAAGCAAACAGAATCTGATCACAGGCCATGTGAATACCAAGAATGAGGTTTCTTCTGCTTCAGACTGTTCCTGTGTCAATCCAAAGGTTCTCATTTGCTGCTTTTAAATCAAAGCAGGAACAAGTAATTTATGTTTATGAGAGATTTCAGTTTAAACTTATGAGATGCAGTCACTTGGGGAACTCATAAGAACTTCAGTTATTATTATATTGTCTTGCGTTTTGAATTTTTCCATGGAATCAGTAAATATTTACTGGGACATATAGACTCATACTGAGCATAATGGTGACTTAAGGGGGTTAAAAAATGTATAGAATCCCTGAGCATGAAAGTGCACACCTACAGTCCCAGCACTCAGAAGGCTGAGGCAAGAGGATGGCTGGGAATTCCAGGCTGGCCTGGGTTAGAGAGAGGGCCTGCCTCACCAAACAGCCAGACAACCCCCCAAAACAACTTCGAGAATAGTACTTAGCTGAAGAGATGAAAATGAAATTGTGTGTATGCACACTCATAGTTCCAGAGGCCACCAAAGTCAGTAATGTAGAAATTATTAACCAACGGCATTTGACAGGTTGTGATACTTATTTGAGCCTTAATCTTTAAACACAAGAAAAAGTAAAACACAAAAAAAGTAAGAGCTCTAAGATAATTAAATGAGATAATGCAGATCAAATTTCTCTATTAAGCTCCTCAATCACTTCTGAGAGAAAATAGAACTTTAGTATGTGCTTTGGAAGAATGACCGAATAAACTTCTTTTTAAGAAATATGGTATTACATAGCATATAGTTTGCTGCAACTACTTGGCATGTAAAATTCAAAGTATCTCATATTACATGGACTCTTAATTATTTCAAAGTAAAAGGATAATACTTTTCCTATGGGGGAGGATTTTCAACTGAAGGGAGTCAGATGGCTACTGTTCCTTTAAATTGGATGCAAGAATCACACAAATGCTTAGTCAGATGACCTGGCAACTGAACAGAAATAAAGCAAGAAAATAGTGGCACTCAGAAGAGAAAGTAAAACACAAACTCTCCTGAATAAATCAGCAGGCACTCATGTAACCGGAGACACCTGGTAAGGCCAAGAAAAAAAATATGATTCCATGTGGGAGGCATCCTATCTTGAGTTTTCTTACAAGCGCATTTCCCCTCACCCCGTTACTGTGCTTTTACAGACACACAAAGGTCCGACATTTTGTTAGGCAGCTTCATTCTGTTATGGTGACATTTTACTTTAAAATTTTGATTCTAAATAAACAATTTAAACCAGTGAAACCCCTTTGTCTTCCTTCCTTTTTAAACAACATTTTAGGTTCTATTTACCCCAAGTCTGGTTTAGATAGTAAAATAAAATAAAACTCTTATTCATATGTATATGGAGAGAGATTTATTCATCTAGTATTTAAAAAAGTGAAGTACACACAGAATTTTAGTGGATAATTTTATTGTGGATTTCCTATATGCAATATTCAGTCTGAGGCTGTGAGGTTTAAAAAATATTTTTTAAGATGTTATGTCCTCCCCTCTAACAGAACCCGATTATACAAATCTGGTATCTCTGAGACACCTCTCCCCCCACCCCACCTGCAAATTCTAATACCAAAAGATCTCTTTTTCATTTTGTGAAACAATTCCTTCTTTGATTACTCAGTTACTCTCCTACCTGGAGTCCACAGTATGCTTAACTCTAAACTTGAAATAATGCCTTCACTAGGTTTAAAAAGAAGGAAAAATAAGGTTTTAAATAATCAATGTTGACATTTGCAAGTCATGCCCAGGGGCCACCAGAGAACAGAATCCATCTCAGGTGTTGAAGTGCAGACTATGCGATCTGTCAAAAAGCTGCTAGATTAGAATTTGCAGGAGTGAGAAACCCACAGGAACAGCTTTCGGGCTGCGGCTGCTGCCACTGCTTCACTGTACACCTCCGATTTCTGGTTTCTTGCATGCTTCCATTAAGGAAGCAAACACACTGAGAGAACTCTGCAGTGTTGTTAGTGTCAATTTGCATACGAGATTAGCTAACTTTATTCAGACAATTCTAAATCCTGCCAAGTAGCTCCTCCTTGAACACAGTTCCTCTGGGGGGTTGGGAGTGTTTTTCAGGGATGGAGCCTGGATCCGGTGCTTCCAGAGTTCCATCCCGAAGCCTGGTCTCTGTCTGAGTAATATAGGAGATGGTGATTTGGTGGTGAGGAACACAACTGAGAATGTGTTGAAGAAGAGTGAAAAAGTCCCTTATGGTGAAGTGTTTTCATTTTCATAAGCAAAGCCAATATACAATTTCTAACCTAAAAATTAAACTCTAGAGAGGATTCTGATGCTTTGGGAATTTAAATCTTACAGCAAGATTTGTTCCTTAACCTTCTCACTTTATCATTTTTTCTTCTGGTCATGGTTTTGCTGAAAATCAATGCCTGTTCTGGGGCTCATGAAACAAGCAACTGTATTTTGAGGAGCTGAGAAGAAGGGTGTCTGTGATCTCTTCTTAAAAAAAAAAAAGAAGAAAGATGGCACGGATATTTGGTGGCACCAAGAATTTTAAGTCTATCTGGGCTTGCTGATTATACTCCCATAGCACAAATGACCGACCACATGGCGGATCTGCTGAGGACTGAAGTTGGAGGGTATTGTTTAGCAGGTTTATTCACCGGTTTTCTAGGACTGTATTTTGCTTCCATCCTAGAAGTGGGTGATGTTCTTTTCTGATTAGTAATTTCAAAGGCACGCTGTAACTGAGGGAGATTTGCACTACAAAAAGAAAGAGAGGTCATTACTGGAGAATTAGTGCTGGCTGGGCTCTTGAAGGCACGGGTGCACTTCACGAGCAGAGAGGCCAGGACTCCACCGGGCCTGAGGGGGAATCTTGGAAGTGCCTTTGCCCTGTGTGTTCCCCCAAATCATTGATTTACTCTTGCCCACCATCACCCCTCCAATCGCAGCTGAGTTGGTGTCCTCCTGGCACGTCTGAATCTAGAGAAGCCTGAGTCTGCCGGACACCAATTCTCCCTGTCCAGTGAAGCTTTCCTTCCGGCAAGGCCTCCAACACCTTACACCGTCAGTTACCACTATCTGATTAAATCTTATCTGAGGATGTCGCTCTGGGGAGGGAACCAGTCCAGAGGAGACAAAAAAAGGAGTGCCTGGGTGATAAGTGGATCCAGGGGCTAAGTTCTTGTTAGCAGGTCTTGCTTTGGCAGCCAGGTACACCAGCAACTGGGTGGGTTGAGAGGGAGGAGGCAGAGACAGATACATGAGCTGTGTGGAGCTCCTGTGTGTGTGTGGGGGGAAGCGGGGAAAGTGGGGAAGGCGGGGGTGGGGGTGTGTGTCTCAGGATGCCGGATGAACCTCTAAGAGGTGAGCTCTGCCAACCAGGGATCTGCCAGCCTGAGGTGGTGAGTGTAGTAGGTGAGGAGGGGGAGAGGGAGCAAAGAGAAAGGATAACAGGGAGGGTGCTGATGCTGAAATGGGACCCAACATCCAAGAGCCTCAGAGACGGGTGAGAGCCGCAGCAGCATCCTTTCCTTAAATCTGGGGCTAGCACATCAGGGTTAAAGTCTGAAGTCACAGCCCTCGCCAGCTGTCCCAAACTTCAAAGCCACCTTCATAGAGACAGACTCACAGTGCAGTTCCTGGCTCATCTAACACTCTCACTTCATCCCTGATGTGCAACTTTATGGTGCGGGAGGCTTTGACAATGAAATGTTTGCTAGTGATATCAAGCAAGACCACTTTGTAAAACTCAAAATATGGTGGAAATGATAAATATCTCCCAGTCTGAGGAAACCATTACAAAACTGTTTACTACACCAAGTCTCACTTTAAAGATTGCCTGTTTGGGAGTTGGGGTGGGGTGAGGAGCATGGTGGCACAGGCCTTTAATTCTATCACTAGGCAGAGGCAGGCATGTCTCTCTGAATTCAAGGCCAGTTCAGTTTACATCAGGCCAGCTGAGGTTACATAATGAGACCTCTTCTCAAAAAAAAAAAAATAAACAAAACAAACAAACAAACAAAGCCTACTTTTAGGTAACTATTTTACATTATATTAAATACATTAGTGCTGCTGAAGGTTTCCCTGTGTCCCGGCCAGTCCGAAGCCTCTCAGACTCAAGTAAACACACACAATCTTATAGTAATTAAAACTGATCGACCATTAGCTCAGGCCTACCACTGACTAGCTCCTACACTTAAACTCAGCCCATTTCTGTTAATCTGTATGTTGCCACGTGTTCCGTGGCTTTACCTGTGTGTCATTACATGCTGCTCCCTGGCATCTCCTGACCCAGCCTTCCTCTTCCCAGAATCCTTGTCTGCTTATCCCACCTATACTTCCTGCCTGGCTACTGGCCAATCAGTGTTTCATTAAACCAGTGTACAAAAGCATTAATCCCACAGCATATTAAATGTTCTACAAAAAAATATGTCAACCAGAGTGGGCATGCACGCGCGCGCGCGCGCACACACACACACACACACACACACACACACACACACATACACACACACACACATCCCTGCAATCTCTGCAATCTTCCACTGGCTGGGGCAGGAGAAGAGGGAATTCAGTTCAATCTGGGCTACAAGGAGAGACTGTCAAAATCAAACAAACAAACTTGGTAGTGGATGCCTTTAACTGTAGCACTTAGGAGGCAGAGGCAAGCAGATGCCTGTGGCTGCAGCTCAATCTGGTCTACATAGTGAGTCCCAGGTTAGCCAGGGTTACATAGGGGAAAGGGGGAAAAACCCTGCCCCCAAACCTAATAACCACCTCATTCCAGATTATAATTGTACCATAATTTAACACCATATTGTTATAATTTTAGGCAACTTTCATTCTTCCTGTGCTGATCTTCATCGGGTATTTTCTTTCCTTAGGACAGCTAAATACAAGTGTAAGCATTTGTAAAATTCTTATCCTGTGCTATGAAATTGGCCGAGGATGCAGCTCAGTTCATAGCGTATTTGGCTAGGACTCAGGGAGCCCTAGGTTTGGTCCCCAGAACTGTTTAAACAAGGTGGGGTGGCCCACTGCTAGTAACCCAAGCACCCAGGAGGTGTTCAGATATTTATTTCAAAACCTTCCTGGACTAAATAAAAAATTAAAAAACTGTTTTTCTTGCCTGTAATGTGCTTGTAAAAGGCTATATTAGAGACAAGCTATGTGAAAATCTAAAATTAGAGAAGATTCATATTTAATATTATAATTTTTATATTTTGAAAATGAAATAATACTCATTATTTACATAATTCAGAGTACAGAAACACAGCATCACAGAAACTTCCAGCCTGGGCTAAAGCACACAGAGGGTCCAGGGCATTCTGCATGGGGTTTCAGTTTGGGATGGCCCGGAGTACTGCAGTGTAAAGGAACAAGAGAGATGGAGTGAAAACACTGATCTGAAGGTTCAGCTTTGCTATTTGCTATTAGGAAATATTTTTCAGATGATTCATATCACTCTATAATCAAGAGTGATCCTAATGTCTAACGGTGGAGTTTATTTTCATCACAGTGATTCCAGTAATGGGTCAATATGGATGGCAGACCTGTAAAGTGTTAGGGACACAGGTTCTCCTGTTTCTAGGATGACAATGATGTCTTAAAACTCAAAACATAAAAATGAAAGGGTTGTTTTTACATGTGGAACACAGCATCAACTGGGATCCTGTCCATATTGAAATACTGGTTTACGTCAACTGCAAGGCGCTTACCTTGAGATGGCTGCAAGCTGCAGCAGGAGGAGGAGGAGCTGTGGAGAGTTCCTAAATAGCCAGGAACAAAGGGTTACTTGGTAAGAGAACTTAGCAATGTAAATAGTAATGTGTATTGTGTGTATTGGAAACCGAACCCAGTGCCTTTTGCAGACTAGTACTGAATTGTATCCCCGCTCCCACACAGAATTTTATCCTACACATTTTCAGTCATAGGAATAAAAAGTTCTAATGAACACATCCACAGAAACTTTCAAAATGTTAGAATACTGACATCTTACATATTTACATCAGCATTCAATAATGTGTATAAGGAATGTCTAAACACTTGCACCTCAAGGACCTGAGTGATTCAACATGATTAACACCACATATACTCCTAAGTCAATACAACTGAGGTGGAGTAGATACACATGAGGTACATAATTATAAAAACGCTGGTAATTAACACTTCAAATATTTCTATTACATGCTTAGTTTCAAATAGGAAGTGGGGGAATTGGACATATTTTTAGCATACATTCTATGCATGCCATGTGTTCTATTATCATATGCTTGTTGATAATTGGGTCTTTTACATAATGGAAGCACTTCTGGATAATTTTAAACATAATTCCTAAAAGTTGAGTTTTACTTCTGACAATAAATGGTTTATTTTAACAAGCCTATTTTTATACTTTACATATTCTGCACTACAACTTCTAATATTAGAAGTAGATATTTTAACTTTGTGTTTCATTTTGTTTCAAATATCCCAAGATGGCCTTGAATTACGTATGTAATAAAGGATAACCTTAAACCCCGGGTTCCCCTGCCTCTATTGCTGGTAGGTCCCATTGATCATGATCATTCCATCCTCCAGTGCTGGAATTACAGGAAAGCACCACCACAGCCACCAAATTCTGCGTCTTGGGGACAGACAGAACCCAGGATTTTGTGCATATTAGGAAAACACCACAACTCCAGACCCTTCTTTAACTCTTAAGTGGCTACAAAACATTGTGTTTTATTTTGCTGAAAATACACAATTTTAACATTTACAAATACTTAAAAATCTCTACTTCCTAACCACAGATTCCCAAAGGCACCAAAACATTAATATAAAATATGTAGGGAGAAATATTAACTAGAGTCATAAAACAGCTTTTTAATAGAGCATAACATTAACAACTATATTCAAACCCACATATCACAAGGGCTAGACATCTGCTGTACAGAAAAAAATAAAAAAATAAAAACAAAACAAAACGAAAACCCGCATTAAGGAAGGCGACTTGGATCCTGTGAATTTTTTGAAATGAACTAAAATCAGAGCCAGCAGTGGGTTACAAAATCCTTTATAAATGCTCTCTACTAACTTTTGGAAAAATGAAATTTCGCACCCCTTTAATATCAGCACGCAGGAAGAAGTCATAGTGAGTTGGAGGCCAGCCTGGTGTACCGAGCGAGTTTCAGGACAGCCAGAGCTACACGGAGAAACCCGTTCTTGAAAAACAAACAACAAAACAAAAGCCAACCAGACAGAACTTGATAGTTTCCCTTTTCTGTTCTTTTCTTTTTGGTCCAGGCCACTGCTCCAACTTCCCTAGCCCTCCTGGGTAGTGTTAATAGTTTTACATTTCCATGCCTAAAAGACAATTAGCTTTTGCAATTAAAAAGCTTTTCCCAGAGGGGTGGGAGCTTCGCTTTTGGAACACAGTGCTCTCCTAAGATTTTTGCATATTGTAGCTGCATAGCTTTTTTTTTTCTTTCTGTTTTCCACATCACCCGATGTGAGGGTAAAACGCTGCACAGATTCTACTTTTCCAGCAGTAGGCCTCATGAAAAACCCAGGTTAACTGTGGCCTCAGATTCTTAAAACTATCACTACTTCTGACTACTCCTGGACGGCACGTTTGTTCTATGCCCTAGGACTAGGAAAGCACTATCCAAAACAGTTTCAGTGGCTTAGGCCGTTCAGTAAGAAGTTCCCAACTCTATGGATAGCCATTTTTCCATACTGGCGGGGGAAACTTTTGAGAAGCGAGAGCTTGCTTCTGTAGCAGCTACTGATTATATTTAAAACCGTGATGCCCTGTCTTCCTATTTTAGGAAGCCAAGCTATGTTGCTGCCACTCTCACACGCCCTCCGCTCCACTTCTATGCGAGGGAGAGCCGGCCTGGTGGATGGGGGTGGAATAAGCAAACCCTTAGAAAACAAGACCGTTAGCAGGTATTTCCCCGCCCTCCCAGGGCGAAATTAAAAGCTCTAGAAAACTATCTTACCTATCTACGGTAGTCTCTCTCTCTCTCTCTCTCTCTCTCTCTCTCTCTCTCTCTCTCTCTCTCTCTCTCTGTATGTGTGTGTGTGTGTTCACGCTCACACTTTACTAAAGCATAACGAGGAACTGCAGGAGCCACTCATTTCTAAGGTGGCAGGTTTAGGAACTCGAGCATCCTCCGAAAGTTTTTCCGCAGGATCGAGGAGGACTGTGAGGCGGGCCCCTTTCGAACTCACCACGTGAGAGAGAGAGAGCGAGCGCGCGCCATCTCCCAGGAATTCATCCGAAAGTGGAAAAGCGACCCCTCCCCTCCCCCGCCCTCCTGTCGGCCCCGGGACGCGTCCTCTCTCTACCTCGTGGGGCCGATGCATGAAAACGCGCGGCACCGCAGCCCCCCGTGCAGGCGCGGCTTCGGAGGCCATTTCCTACCTGGTCGGGATGCAGCTGCGGCCCTGTGGGCTGGCTCCTCACTAGCATCAACAGCACGGCCACGACAGCCCGCTCGCGGCTCCCCGGCCGGTGCCGCGCGGATCGCGGGAACTGCACCACGAAAGCCTTCACTCGGGGTGGGCGACCCGCGCGCCCCCGGATCCGCACCGTCACCCTGAACCTGCACCTCATGCTCCAGCCGCCGCACTCGCCCCAGCGGTCGCCTCCCCGTGACAAGCGAGGTGAGAAGCGCCGCCCCCAGGCCCATTCTGCTAGGAAGCACCCCGCGACCCACGCGCCGCCCCCCGACCCATCTCCGCCCTCCACCCCCCCCCCCCCCCGCCAGCCCATCTCCGCCCACCGGCGCGCGTCCCCGCGTCCCCTGGTGCGCCGTCCCCAGTCGCGCGGGAAAGCTTCCCGGAGGCGCCCAGAGGGAGGCGCGCGCGCGGG
>CABHPP010135069.1:0-42744 GCA_902168425.1 Peromyscus attwateri
TTTTTTTTTTTTTTGCCCAGTGGCCAGTGTTGCCACATTTAAAGCAAGCTCCAGGTGGAGGTTCTTCTGTGCCTATCCATCTTCTTTGGAGGAGACAGGGTGCTGCCAGGAGCTGACATATCTATCACACACAAAAAATTATTAAACATTTTAAGTGTCATATTCTGCAGATCTCTGAAGCATATAAGAACTGTCTATTTATTAGGTATATCTGAATAGACAAACTTTGCTGGTTTCTAGTTACTTGTTTTTTAAAGATTTATTTATTTATTATGTATACAGTGTTCTCCTGCATGTATGTCTACAGGCCAGAAGAGGGCACCAGATCTCATTACAGATGGCTGTGAGCCACCATGTGGTTGCTGGGAATTGAACTCAGGACCTCTGGAAGAACAGCTAGTGCTGAGCCACCTCTCCAGCCCTAATTACTTGTTTTAAGCTTAACTTTGAAAATATTTGCAGGGGGCTAAATAAGGCTTATCCTTGTAATTAATTATATTAGCACTTAGCATGACTATAATTAAAGAATTTGATCATTTATGAGATGACTGACCATTAACTTGTGTTCCTTCACAGTCTACAACAAGTTAGCAGCTTTCATAAGACTAGGACTTTACATTCCATTCCTGTTAAAGGTAACTGACCATTAACCTGTATTTCTTAATGATCCTTAGTTGTTTACAATAAGTTAGTAGCTTTTTTAAGAATAGGACGTTATGTTCCATCCCTGTTAAGTTTAGCCTTAAAAATAATGATTTTGAATTGAAGTTCTTTTCGTATCAAGATAAAACTTTTAAATCATAGATAATGGGCTCAGTAAAGGAACCACAGTAGCCATTCCATGGGTGAAAGTGGAACAAGTTTGTTCCAAACTGGTAAGCCTGTCTCCTGAGAAGGCAAAGAAAAGAGGTGGGGAAAGATCCCCAGGACCAAATGAGAACAGGAGAAAAGGGGCATGTGAGTTGGGGTGGGGCCTATGGGCAGGGACTGAGGAAGCCCAGAGGCCAGCACTGTCCTTGACAAGCCATTGGGGCCCCTGCCCAAATGCCCAGGCCTGGGAAAAGGATCTTCTTGGGGGACCAGACATTCCATTATAGAATATATCTTATTTATCAAATATATGATGCCACTTAATCTAAATTCTGTAGAAGTTTGGTGTTGAACACTTGGCAAAGACATAAGTACTTAGGTGTAAATCTCTAAATCGGCTTTTGTTACTCTGAATAGACCTATATAAAAATTTACAGTTTATAGATAGAGTATATCCTAAACCAGAGTTGAATCACATATACAGTATGTTGTAACAAATATAACCTTACATTTCTATCATCATACGAAAGTCTGTACCAGTCCAAAGTATTTGAGACTTCTTGTTTCCTTAGTCTAAAAGGAAATACCATGATCAGAGAGCTCATTAGGACTAAGAAGTGTCACATGATATATATGCTTTAACTTTAGTAAAGATGATTGCCAGCCATGTGGCTGCCTACATCCTGACAAAGTCACTAGCCAAGATGGAGGAAAGCCACATGGTTACTATTTAAAATGTTTTCTTAAACAATAGTTGAATCTAAGTTACATGCACAGAGTTGAATCCAAGTTGCATACACATACACACTGACTTAAATCCAGCTTACAGAGTTAAATCTAAATCACATATGTACAGATATACATACATATAACTTAAACAAGAGCTGAATCACACACACATATACATATACATATATATATATATATATATATATCCATGTGTAGAATTTTAATTGTAAGCCTTTCATTATAAGTTTAAAGCTAAATTTTGTTACACATGATACAGATTTTAAACCATATCCAATGAGCAATTTACAAATCCTGAGATAAGAGTTTACAACATAATCTTAACATTATTTTTTCTTTTGAGAACAGAGTGCAAAGAAATCAGAGAAAAAAGACTTTTAGGAGTGGGAAGAAGTAAGGGAAGTATAGCAGAGCAAGTTTATGTATAAGATATTTGTGGATCATTTGTTTGTGGCAGTAGCAGTTATTAATAATTGATGAGAATTTGGAAATTACATTTGCCAACTTTGGCCATTGATTTGTACTGTGGCCAAGATGTTGTAATAAAATCTGAGTCTATGGAGGAAGAGAGAAAGGGTCATAAAGTGGAACACTGTGCGAGTGTGTTCTTAAGTTCCAAGGGGAAGTTGAGAGTGAAAGTGAGCTTCAGGGCTGCAAGCGGAAACTGAGAGACAGCACAGTGGATCTGCAGTCTGGCTGCAAGGTGAGGGAAAGCCTGGAAGGAGCAGAAGAAACGGGAGGTGTCCACGTGGGTCAGCAGCCCGCAAGGGCCAGAGCCAAGTGGGGAATACAGTAGGCTGTTCCCAGGCTGCTTATCAAGCTCCTGCAGCCTGCTACACACATGTATCCACATGGAAAATAATGCAGGAAGAATTGGACTCTATAAAATTTGGAATTAGATTCACTCATAGACAAATGATCCGTACATACATTACAGATACTGCAGGGGAGAACCAGTGTATGCTGAGCAGGATGAATCTGGCCTCCCTGTCTCTAACTCCCATGTTGCAATAAACATACCCACAGAACATTTACAAAATTTAAAGAGTCTTGGAGCAAAGAGAAAGAAAGTAGAGAATTCTTTCTCAGTTCCCCCTGATCCACGGTATACTAAGGCCAGATTTGATTTGAAAAGAGTTGTCAGAAGGTCTCCAAAAGACATCCCACAGGAGCAGGGAGGCTTTTGACACAGTTCCCAAGGATGAGGCAGAGAGAAGTCCAGAATGTGAGAGGCTCGGGCATCCCCAGGACATGAAATACTGAACAGTGAAGAGAAGGCACAGGCTGTTCAGTACATCATCATGCAAGAATAAGGGCCAAGGGCTAAGAGCCTGAGTGAGTCACCTGGTAACAGGACTTTGAGAAAAGTGAAAAGGCGAGGATTGTGCTCAGTAAGGGAAGTCTCACATCTAGGAAAATGGGAGAGGCAGGTAGCCCCACCAGAGAGCCAGTTGTCAGTATCGAATGGAAGGCAAAGCCATTGGTGATCGAGAAAGCAGATCTGTTATGGATGGAGCAGGTGGGTAGAATCCCAGTGTGGCCAGACCAAATGCCAGGAGAGCCTATTGAGTCTCGGAACCAATGTAAGGAGAAAACATGAAAAGCAAAGTGGTACCTTTTGGTGGGCCCTGCCAAGGTATGCCACTAAGCAAACACATCACTTGCAGCAAAGTTAATGCAAGAGGTTTATTGGGGGAGGGGGAGCAAAAGAGTGAAAGGCCCTGTCAGAGTGGGGACAGGAGAGAAGCAGACAGACAGGAGGAAGAAAACAATGGAAGAAGAGAGGAAGGAGGAGGAAGAGAGTCAAGAGATAAGAACATAGAAGTCAGGCAATGGTAGCACATGCCTTTAATTCTAGCATTCAGGAGACAGAGATCCATCCAGATCACTGTGAGTTCAAGGCCACACTGGGAACAGAGCCAGGCATGGTGGCACACACCTTAAATTCCAATACTAGTTAACCATAAAGGTCTGGAGGTCTGTACAGACAGACAGGAAGTGACAGCTGGGCAGGAAGAGGAAGTAATGTAGCTGAGTGGAGGGAGGAAGTGAGATGGCAGGTACAGAAAGGCATATAGGCATGGGTATGCAGGAAGTAGGTCTCTTTGGAAGCTGAGGAGTTGGTAAGATGAGGTTGGGTGTGGCTTGTCCTATTCCCCTGATCTCTCAGTTTTTCACCCTAATATCTGGCTCCAGGTTTCTTATTAATGAGACCATTTAGCAACTTGTCTTACACAAGCTGTGCTCTGCTGGGCACTTTAAAAGGCGACACATGTTGCATAGCTCGTGGTGGAGAAGCACCTGGGGACAGGTGCTGACATAACTGCTTTGGCAGCAGAGGCAGGCTGCTGCTGCTGCGGCAGCAGAAACTAACACCTACCATGACCTAGCTTGCCTAGGTTGTGATGTTAGAATTTTCATAACTTCTCATAAGTCCTCATCAGTCAGGAAATGGAGGGAACTTAAGATTAAATAGATTATCAAATTCCTCACTATGCATCAGGGCCATTTTCAGACAATGAAGGATATGTAATTAAAGGAAGTTCCAGTAAGGGAGCTGAGGGAACTTGTAGCAGGAATCTTAGAAGGTCATATTAATAAAATCAAACCTGAGGCCAGTTATTGGGGTGAATGCTGGAAGATCAGAGAACCAGAACAAGCCACAGCTACCTCACCTTGCCAATTCCTCAGCTGATCCTGTTTCCTCAGACTGGAAGCTTCTGAGTCCTCATCCAAATGGATCTCAGCTGAACTGCTGCTAGAAAGCCTGAGAGCTTAACCAGCCAAATGCTTGTAGTTTCTGGTCCTCACGCCTTATATACCTTTCTGCTTTCTACCATCACTCCCTGGGATTAAAGGCTTGCTTTCTGGGATTAAAGGCGTGAGTCGCCATGCTTGGCTGTATCCTTGAACAGATGGATTTCTGCCCCTGGAATACAAGGATTAAAGGCGTGTGCTACCACTGCCTATCCTAAGTATCTAGTGGCTTTTCTGTTCTCTGACGCCAGATAAGTTTATTAGGATACACAGTATTTTGGGGAACACAATACCACCACAGGAACTGTCATCAGCTTAGTTGTCAGGAATGCTCTTCTTACTTGACCTATATATGCTATTGTCTTTTTAGTTAGTAATAATATTGATTGGCATATCATACTCTTTGATCATGAGACTGTGTACAAAATACAGATGGATAACTGTAGGAGAAAATTCAGGCATGTCCTGGCAGTCAGCCTACCTAGTACAGTGTGCCTCTAAGTAACAAGCATGGTCTACCATGAATATTCCCAGAAGTGTGAACATTGAAGTAGCATGGGTAGCCAGTAGCACGCCTGCTGAGGTGTCTACTCTTCACATCTCCTTTTATGAGCTACTTCTGCATAGAGACCCTGGTGTGTTGTATGACAGTGCTGACTTTTCAATCTAAGGTCATGTGCTAACCAATCATAGTTGAGAGGTTTCCACTATGTAAGTGGTTGCTCATGTGCAGTAAAGCAGATGCTTTACTGAAACAATCCCCAAGTGGTTCTTCTCCATGTCCTTTACTGACCCACAGGCATTGCAGTCTTATTGGGGGACACCCAGGTAATGGCTGTAACAATATGGGCGACAAACTCACATTATGATCCGTGTGCACAAGGGCACACATACACAGGTATGATAAATAAATGCAATTACATATTTGAGAAACAAGCCTAAAAATATTATCAGTGTATTTCTTTTCTTTTCTTTTTCCTTCAGGACTGGTCTTACTAACTCTTACTTGTTTCCCTGGAACTTACTATGTAGTGCAGGTTTGCCTCTGCTTCCCTAGTGCTCATATTAAAAATGTATGTGACTGTGTCCAGCCTCAGTGGTTACTATTTAAATATCAATACCTGGAAGATGTAGCGTGGTAGGGAAAAAATGCAAGGCTAAACTCAGATATTATTGAACTTGAGGCCAACCTGAGCTATTTGATACAATGTCCTCCCAAAGCAAAAGCAGCTGTGTGTGGTGGTGCACAAATGTAATACCAGGACTCAGGAGGCAGAGGCAGAAGGAAGGAAGCAGGTTCAACCTAGTGTTTGCATAGTGTTCCTGACCAGTCAGGTCTATATGAGGAAGCCTTGTCCCTGATACCAAAACAACAAATGTTGTCATAACCAACGAACAAAAGAATACCTGCAAGTGGGTAAGGTGCTTGCTTCTGAGCCTGACGACTTGAGCTCAATCCCTAGGAACCATTTGACGAAAAGCTGACTCTTCACAACTTCTCTGACTTCCACATGTGTGCAATACTTAAGTCACCATGCATGAAAAACAGGATACTAGGGATGTAAGTCAGGGTAGAACACTTGGCCTAGCATATTCAAAGCTCTGGGTCCCATCATAGCATTCAAGGAAAACATCTTGTTTGAGTCAGATTCCTTCTTTGCTGTCCCTGATCTTACCTCCCTGTGTGGCCCAGGCTACTCTGAATGTTGGGATTACAGACATGTGCCACCTACTCAGCTTGATACACTATTTAAAAGTCTCCTGAAGAGTCTTGGAAAGACTTCCTAATCAAACGTAGGTACTAACATCAAAATTCATTTACACTCCTCTTGTCCCAGGATTTAAACCAGCAGGATATAGACTCTGGCAGCTACAAATGTTACAGCTCTGAAAGGAAAGGTAGCCTGATTTTTTTGGGAAGTCAGGCTATACCTGAAGCTGGAGTAAAGTGGGGAATGGTCTCCCTGAGGGATATAACAATCCATTACAGCTGAACTTTGTTCTGTACCCCCAAGGGGGCTTCCCAGCAGAGCTCTGCTTCTTTTCAGTTCAAGTCTTGAACTGTTTCCTTTACCTGTTTGTTTTATTCCTTCCAATTTTTTGTTTGTCTTTTCCTCCATTTCAAGGTCATTTTTCATTTTTCACTTTAAGGGCCTCTATCGTCTTCATAAAGTTATTTTTAAGGTCATTTTCTACTGCTTCATTTGCGCTGGGATGTTCAGGTCTTGCTGTTGTAGAATTGCTAGGTTCTGTTGGTACCATATTGCTCTTTATGTTGTTGAATGTATTCTTACACTGCTGTTTAACATTCTGGGTTTGGGATAATTACAGGAACAAGTGTTGATTCTTGTGATGTCTTTGTTGGGTGGGTCTTTTGTTCCTTTATTGGCTGTTTCATTTATTGTCTTTTGTCCTGAATGGCCAAGGGTTCTGGTAATTGGCTGATTGTCAGGTCAAGTAGGGTTGTCTCAGCTGAGGATTGTGGGGGTGGGGGTGCCTAGATCCAGCATATGTCCAGTTCTCCTGACTGGTGTGGACTTTACTTGTGCCTACGGGCTCTGTTCTTCCAACTGGTGTGGGTTTTGCCTGTGCCTGTGGAGTCTGTTCTTCCAAATGGTGTGGGTTTTGCCTGTGCCTGTTTTTCCAACTGGTGTGGGTGGCACTTGTGCCTATAGGATGTGCTGATGTTGCTGGAGAGAGCTGTTCATGGGGAGGCTGTTCTTCTAATTGGTACTGATGGTGCTTGCGCCTCTAGGAGGCTCTTCTTCTAATGGGTGCAGGTGACGCTTTTGCCTCTAGGGGGCTCTTCTTCCAGTGGTTGCAGGTGGTGCTTTTGCCTCTAGGGGCTGCTCATCCTCCAATTAGTATAGATGGTGCTTGTGCAGGGGGTAGTTGGCCAGGGGGAGGATTATGGGTTTGGTGGGTTTGGACAGCACAATGTGCCAAAATGTGTTTCTTTCACTCGTCCATGTTAGCCTTTGGGCTCTAGTTTTAGGTCCAGGATGTATTTTTTTCACTGGCTCAGGTTCTAGGGCCAAAGTGTGTTTCTTTGGCTCTAGTTTCATGGTCAGGGTGTGTTTCTTAGGTTCTGGGGTCAGAGCTAAATAAAGTGTTTCTTTCACTGGTCAGGTCTTGGGTCCAGTGTGTGTTTCTTTCACTGGCTCAGATCTCAGGGCCAGGGTGTGTTTCTTTTACTAGCTCTGGTTTCATGGCCAGGGTGTGTTTCTTTTACTAGCTCTGGTTTCAGGGCTAGGGTGGGTTTCCTTCACTAGCTCTGGTTTCAGGGCTAGGGTGGGTTTCTTTGGCTGACCCTTTTACCCTACATTTCCCCCTTTTTGTGTATTAATAAACAACCGGGGGATTGGAAATGGGCTGATGTTCTTGTTAGACTACTTCCTGTTAAATTGGGGTGTGGTGATATTTTGTTTGTGCTCTAACAAAGTTTGCCTGAAGATCAGAGAGTGGAGCTAGCCACTAGTTAACCATAAAGGTCTGGATGTCTGTATAGACAGGAGACAGGAAGTGATATGGCTGGGAGGAGAGAGGAATATAAGGTGGGCAAAGACAGGAGCTCAGCTGTTTTTGGTCTGAGGAGTTGGAGAGGTAAGAGGTGACTGACTATTCCATTACTTCTCTGATCTTTCAGCATTTGCTATGATATCTGACTCTGGGATTTTATTATTAAGACCAATTAGAATTCGTGCTACAAAAAAAGCCACTTGTCTGTGACTTTGCAGCCACCAGCACAGGCCAGAGCTGAATGTGGCTGGAGTCACTACCTAACTGGCTAGTTTTTCCTTTCTTTTTTCCCCAAGCCTCTGAGCAAGTGTGGGATTTCTCTGTTGCAGCCTATCTGCAGCAAACTCCACAGGCTTTTGGGTTCCAAAATCTGCAGGAGTTATCCACTTTCACACATCCTTCCATGCAGATGATATCTCTTTAGCTTCTTCTCCCCAGTGGGTTGTGGGCTTTCCCTGGGCCCCCTCCTTGGGCTGCTGCCACACTTGATAGCTGCCTTGGCACCTGCCCAGGCTTCTATTGTTCTGTGCAGCAGCAGTCAGCCTCACACTTCACCATCATCTGAATCATCATTGTCGGCAGATTTGGTGAGACAATTGGGAATTTAAAAAAAAAATTTATTTATGGGCTGGAGAGATGGCTCAGTGGTTAAGAACACTGACTGCTCTTCCAGAGGTCCTGAGTTCAATCCCAGCAATCACATGGTGGCTCACAACCATCTGTAATGAGATCTGGCACCATCTTCTGGCCTGCAGATATACATGCAGACAGAATACTGTATACATAATAAATAAATAAATAAAAATTATTTATTATGTATAATAGCCAGAAGAGGGCACCAGATCTCATTATAGATGGTTTTGAGCCACCATGTGGTTGCTGGGAATTGTACTCAGGACCTTTGGAAGAGCAGTCTTAACCTCTGAGCCATCTCTCCAGTCCCTGTCAATTGGGAATTGTTAAAGGGAGAAATTAGTTAAAAGAGAGAGTTTTTTTTTCCCACATTAAATAATGGGAAACACTATTACAATTGAGGGAGTTAGGTCTCTAACAAAATACACTAGATGGTTTAAAAATGTAACAGTTAAATGAGAGGATAATTAATTTAGATGGGATTTGTGTAATGTCAATTATAACCATTTTTGGTTTTACCATATTGTTTTATCACTAATTAAATAAGTTGGTCTCTCGGCGGGATGTTCTCCAGGCAGCCACCCAGTCCCCCGCCGCCCCCGCCGGGGCTCCCAGGCCAGGCATCGCTTCTGCCCGTAGCGCCTGAGGCTTCGAGACCGTCCAACAGCACTTTGGTGGACGAGTTGGAATCGTCTTTCGAGACTTGCTTTGCTTCCCTTGTGAGTCAGGATTACGTCAATGGAACTGATCAGGAAGAAATTCGAACTGGTGTTGATCAGTGTATTCAGAAGTTTTTGGACATTGCAAGACAGACAGAATGTTTTTTCTTACAAAAATGGTTGCAGTTGTCTGTCCAGAAACCAGATCAAGTTATCAAAGAGGATGTCTCAGAACTAAGGAGTGAACTTCAGCGGAAAAATGCGCTGGTCCAGAAGCACTTGATAAAACTGAGGCATTGGCAGCAGGTGCTGGAGGACATCAATGTGCAGCACAAGAAGCCAGCCGAAATGCCACAGGGCTCCTTGGCCTTCCTTGAGCAAGCATCTGCCAATATTCCTGCACCCCTGAAGCAGACCTGAGAGCACGCTGGGCTGCCATGCAGCCTTGTGATCCTGCCAGGCATCTTTCCTTCTAGACATGCTGTATTGGAGGAACTCTGTGGGGTAGTGCCATGGTGTTAGTTTATGTTCTGCCCATTTTTATGATTTCTTTATTATTTATAAGGTAGGATTTAAATAGGAAGCCCGGGCTGACCTTGAACCTACGATTCCCCTGCCTCAGCTTCTCTAGTTCTCATACTTTATAAAATACCTGAAGCATTGATAAACCAAGTAAAGTTTGTTGGTTTGTTTTTAATTCTTTAGGGAAGTTTGGACTGTGGGGGTGATCGCACACATTCTCACGTGGCCTTTGCCATTTGCTTTGACAACATTTGTCATTTTGTGCCTTCATCTCTTTGGTTTATTTTAGTTGTGAATTTGGTACAACCTGAAGGAAAAGATTTTTAATAGTTTGAGAAGCCAGGTGATATAGAGTTTGGTGTCAGCCTTAACAACCACCCATGGTAGTGTAGGCAAATCTGTAGATTTGCTGTTTCAAAACTTTGAACTACCTCACGAGGAATCTGATTCATCAATGCCATGCTTCCAGAGGAGCACAGGGTGAGCATATTTTGCATGTGTGGTTAAAATATGCTGCCACTGGCATATTTTATTACAGGAGGATGCTTACCTTAATGCTGGATTTTCTCTGGGGTAAGCTGCGTTTTCTGGGTCCTTTTTCATTGTCTTGAAGGCACACACATCAGGAACATGTGCTGAGTGCTCTGGGCTGTGCAGTGATGGTCAGTGTAAGGAATGGAGCTGCAGGAAGGCACAGGTGGGGTCTGAGGGCCAAAGGCTGGCTTGGATTGTCTGAGTTTTATATGCTTGTTACTTATTTTTTTCAGAGTAGAGTACCTCTCTTTACTCAAAACAAAATATTCTATACCTCGTGAACAGTCAGTGCATCTCCAGCTTGGTTTTGATCTTGCCCATTTTGGTTTCTGGAGCCTTGAATCCCTGGTCACAAGCATTGATGTCCACTCCCTGCCTAGTCTGGAGCAGCCATCTGGTCCGTGAAGCTTCTGAATGCCCCTCACTGCATCCCAGGCCATAGCCTTTTTTTTTTAATTTTTTCAACTTTAGTTCTTCATATGCATTATGAATTGCGGCTGTCTCTGTGTTACTTGCTCTGCAGTATGCCTGTGAGAATTAGGCATCTTCTTGATTATGCAATATTTTACTATTTTTATGTGTGTGCTTGGTTGTATGATATTTAGCACATGGACCAATGAGAACCAGCCTGAGGCCATCAAGTCCCCTTAATTAGAATGTATAAGTTAAACAGTGTTGAACAATTTAGGGTGGGCATGGTGGCATGTTTGCAATCTAGCGTTTGGGGGGCAGAGGAAGGAGGATCAGTTTAATGCCATCTTCAGCTACAAAGCAAGTTTTGAGGCTGTTGTAGGCTACATGAAATCCTGTTTCACAAACCCCCACAGGGCGAGGAGGGGGGGCATCCACTTTATGAAGCACTGACTGTCAGGTTTACATTTTGTGGATTTCTTGGCTAAAACCTAAATAAACTGATGACATTTTGGTTGGTGTTTCAATAATAAAGGTGATGGTGAAAATAAAAAAAAAGTGCAAAGATACAAGTTTTGAAAAAACTTATTAAAACAGATCATAGAGATATTCAGACCTAGACAGAGGAATTTAAAGGAGAACCAATCTCAGTGTTGCATTATAAGGTTAGAGAGGAACAGCCCAAGGTTTTCAAACAACCAACTTTAATTTATCCAGTATTCTTACAGGAATTGCCAAATGATAGATATCCCCTAAGGCTGTGTAATAGCTGAACGGACTCCTGTGGAAATGTTAGATTTAAGGAGATTCAAGGAAGTGATAGTCTCATGGCATGCATTCCTTTTGTGAAACAGATGTTAAACTCATAATCAACTTGTAATAGAATTATCCCTTAAGACTGGAGAATCTTGGCTACCGCAGTCTTGGAGCCTGATCTTCAATTACAGTGAAGGACCTAGTGGAGAGATGAGGCTAAGGCAAATGAACAACAAAGTAGGCCTAGAGTTATGAAAGTCTCCCAAGACCAATGAGATTATGCTAATGTTTAAGGGCAATCTCTGTATGATGACTTTATGCTGTGCAGCAGCTTTGAATGCTTGGGGTAGAATTGAAGTAGAAAGAAAACTGATATATTTACTAAAGTTATACAGGGTCCAAAAGAAACCCTCACTGATTTCTTACAAAGATTGACTGCAGCAGTAAATAGAATGATACCAAAGTCAGAAGCTACACAAATAATAATTGAATCTCTGGCTTTTGAAAATGCTAATGCACAATGCAAAGAGGTAATTAGGTCATTAAAGGCAAGATCAACACCCTTGGAGGAATGGATCCAAGATACAGTCAGTATTGAATCTCATAACCATGATGGTGCTTGGATAGGAGAGGTGATTTCCAGAGGTTTGAAGCAAAATCAAATGTTAGGTGTTTCAACTGCAGTAAACAAGGTCACTTAAAAAGGGATTGTAAAAAGGGCATTCCTAGAAACAATGTTTTTCTGAGAATAATTCAAAGAGAATGCCCCTCCCTTCTGGGGTATGCAGAAGGTGTGGCAAAGGCAGACATTGGACTAATGAATGTAGAGCAACAACGGACAGTCATAAAGCACCTTGAGGGGTCTCTTGCAGGCCGCCATGTCAAATTTGGTTCAGTCATTTCCTGTCATCATGGAGGAAACACATTCCCAGAGCAACTGAAGAACCTAATACCTGTTGTAAAAAACCATAATGCTCTGGATGATAGAACAACTATAGAAAGTAAATAAAAAATTTCAGGAACAACCATAAATCAAAATTGATAAGATTAGATTTGAACAAGAGAGACCTCTTGATTAGTTCATCAGACAGCGTGACCATTCAATGTAAACTAACTTATACAACTCACAAATGCTTTTCATTTGAGCAGATATAACTTGCCAAAAGGCAACCTCCCCCAAATTAGGGTTGTTATAGGGTTTTTTTTTTTTCTTTTGAGGAGAAAGAAGGCATCCAGCTAAGAAGACCACTAAACAATTGATACAATTGAAGAAAAAGGACAAATTATCCAGAAATATGTCCCAAGGAAAAGAAAAATTGTTCTATTGGTATATCACATTTCCAACAGGATAAAATTTCATAATGTTAACAATAGTCTCCCCAAATGTTTGTTTCTGCTGTTCTTTACAGATATACAATGCAAATGGTCTTTTTGTAGTTCCAGTTCAATTGAAAATTAAAGCTGGCTTTGGAGTTGGAGCATGTCTCTCTCCTTCTCTAAACCTAAGCATGTGTAAAAAAAAATTCAGAGTCTCTGTTTCCTATCAGAAGAGCTATCTGGTATGGGACAGAAGAAAAACCAAAATTTGTGAACTATTCTATTGCCACTAATCTCATAATCCTTTGGTTTTATTTTGACTCTTTAAAACTTTTCTTAAGGTATAAATATTATCTCAGATTTTATAAGATTAATATATATTTTAAATCTTTTTGTCATGATATTAATGGTCATATAGAGTACTAAGTAATTCTAGAAAAAGGCTTCATCTAGCTTCCTGTACATGATTTCAGGATTGGCTATCAGGTCACTAGGAATTAAGTTTTTGTACTCTGGCGGTACATAACAAATATTGATCCTTTAATCTCTTTGAGATCTGCTGCATATGGCATTTAAAATGTTTTAACTTTTCTGCAGTGAACCATGACCACACCTGACAGAGACTTTTGAAGTTTCCAAAAGGATGATGGGGCCTCACAATGATGATTCCACCTGGATTGTGGTATTGCCTCTAAGCTGACAAACACCACCCAAAGTTTGGCTTTGGACTACAAACTGTTCAGGACAATTTTTTTTTTTTTTTGGTTTTTCGAGACAGGGTTTCTCTGTGTAGCTTTGCACCTTTCCTGGAGCTCACTTGGTAGCCCAGGCTGGTCTCGAACTCACAGAGATCCGCCTGCCTCTGCCTCCCGAGTGCTGGGATTAAAGGCGTGCGCCACCAACGCCCAGCATGTTCAGGATAATTTTAAGGTGGCTAGCTGAGATGGTCCAGCCTCACAGACTACTCTATCCAGAACTTGAGACAAACCCTGCACTTTGCCATTACACAGAGACTTGACAACAAATGATAACAGCTGACTCTTCCAGGACCTGATAATTATCCCAATATTTTTTAGGATCCCCTAAGGATGCTGTTACCCCCAGACAGAAGGAAGTAATTTTAAGAACAGGATGCCCACATGGCCAAGAGCTAGGGCTGGTTATTTTTGGTCCTTCAATGGTTTATGGATATTTGACATTGTTTAGGGTGGTTGCTTAAAGTTGTTATTGGTAATGGCTAAAAAAAAAAAACAAAGGAGATTAGATTCAGGGTTCTTGTTTTGAAAAAAAAGGAAAAAAAAAGAGAAAAGGGATATAGCAATGATGGGATAAATGGGTAGGTGATTGAATCTGCTTTGGAAAGAAAAAAGGGGGATATAGATATGATAGGATAAAAGGGTAGATTATTGAACCTACTTTTAAAAAGCAGCTACTTGTTTTAAATATTTTGCATTGATATGGATCTTTATATATTGACACAAATTTGGGGTTATTTTTGTCAGAACATACAGTACATACATCTTGTTCAAGGTATTGTACCTATACAACTCATTTAACAATGTAATGCAAATTTTTAGTCCTTGAAAGTTATTATTACCAACTAATTAGGATGCAAAGAAATGTAAGTAAGTAGTTATTACAAGAACTTGTAGTCATGATAACTATATTTTCAAGGTCAAACAGATATATTTTAGATAAATAGGTCATCTTCAAATACTTCAGAAAGCTACAGAATATAGCATTTAAGATGTTTTAATAACATAGATTAATTTTTTTATTATAATGAGACATGTCTTCTGGCAGTACCAATCTACTTCAGAGAAGATGATAGGCATCAAAGAAACTCCATACAGAATTTACTTTTTTTGTGGCAAAAGTTAGCCATTGGCAAGAAAATGCCCTTGTCTCAACTCCTGACAGTATGCTGTCCAAATTGGACAAGCAGGACACAAAAGAAAGTGACTGCTGAACTTTGCCAAGACAATGTAGGACAGCCCTTCAGAATATCCTGCTTCACAGAAAAGTCTATCAGATATACAGACTTGTAGGCCAATGATGGATGCCCCCATGTTGCAGAGTAACCTTGGGTGACTGTCCATGCAGCCAACTGTTTCTGTCATTTCTCACATATTTTGGAAGTTGCTTGCTTCTACTTCCTGTTTACTTGGGTAATATTATTTCCTTCTCAGATCTTCGATGGAGTTGAAGACTAGACAGTTACAGTTTTCCTTGTCAATAAATTCCAAAAAGAAACTCACTAAAGAGGTGTAAAGTGTATAGCATTGAGAGACATTAAAAATTAGTTTTGGTAATGCCAGTTAGAATAGAAAGTAAAATAGGTACAACCTTTTGGATTCACTAAGATAGAATAGATAATGAAGTATTTTCTCTGAATTTGTCAAGTGTATATGGACTAGATTTTGTTAATGTAATTCTTGGCTATATATTGTATATAGTTATTGTAATCATTGTGTATGGTTTTTCTTATAACATTTTTTTTTTTAGACAAAAGGGGCAAATGTGGTGATATTTTGTTTATGCTCTAACAAAGCTTTCCTGAAGATCAGAGGGTGGAGGTAGCCATTAGTTAACCATAGAGGTCTGGAGGTCTGTATAGACAGGAGACAGGAAGTGATATGGCTGGGTAGAGAATGGGATATAAGGTGGGTGGAGACCAGAGCGTGGCCCTTTTTTGGTCTGAGGAGTTGGAGAGGTAAGAGATGTCTGTGGCTGTTCCCTTACTTCTTTGATCTTTCAGCATTTACCACAATATCTGACTCTAGGTTTTTATTATTAAGAACAATTAGAGTTTGTGCCACATTGGGACATTGAGGTTTTGAGACAAATTTGATCTTCAACTCAGGATGTATCCAGGTGCTACAGGTTTCTGGCTCAGGTGGCCATGGAGTGCAGGCAGCTCTGCAAGGCCACCTCCAGGGTTCAGATCAGAAGCCACAGCAAAGTGAAAGGAACTTAGGATATTTCTAATCTGAGAGTTTATGGAAAAACTCACAAGCATGCTGTTCCAGTGATTTCTCTATATTGTTCTGCCTCTAGTTTCTTTTCCTTTTTTCGGTTTTTTTTTTTTTTTTTTTGGTTTTTCGAGACAGGGTTTCTCTGTGTAGCTTTGCGCCTTTTCTGGAACTCACTTTGTAGACCAGGCTGGCCTCGAACTCACAGAGATCTGCCTGCCTCTGCCTCCCAAGTGCTGGGATTAAAGGCGTGCACCACCACTACCCAGCTTGCCTCTAGTTTCAAATGTTTCCAGTTTATATATACACATACAACACCAATTCTTTGGCAATCACAAGGTTACAATGCTTTTTTTCCCCCTCTGGGTCATAAAACAGATAAGAGTAATGCAAAGCAAAAACTTGTCAGCTATTTGTTATAGCTCTGGCAGGTTTGGCTGTAAGAATTTCTAGCTAACTCTTAAAGGGGAAGAGGTCCCAAAGAGGAGAAACTAAACCAATAAAGAAATCTGAGAAGGGAAAAGGGAATTTGTGTACTATTTTACATTCCTAAATGTGACTAAATATATAAGCTAAAAGTTTGTGATTGATAAAATGTGAAAGAGGAAAAATGCAACAGACACTGCTCATCTTACCATATGCTGGGAATGCAGCAGTGTCAGTGTAACCATGGCAACCTGTGTAAACCATGGGGGAAGCGTGCAGCATTTGATTCACATCAGCATATTTGCCAAGTGTTAACTGGCAGTAAAGAACCTTTTAGATCTAAAAAAAAATACATCTTTTACCCTAAGTGGTTAGACAAAGAGAGGGCCTATAACTATTTTGTACAAAGTCGGGAACCTGACACCTCCCAGCCACTCTATCCATCTGTGGCTTTCATTTCTATGGTGACTGTGTGAGAAAATTAGCGCTCTCCAGAGCTGGTCTATCAGTTAATGACCTCTATCTATTAATCACACAGATCTCAGGGCTAAAACATAAACAGTTAGACTCCTAAGCTAAAATCTTGCATCAATAAACTGAGGCAAAAGTGTTAATAGCCTTCTGAGGTCAAAGCAGGAATAGCTGAGTTGCACTTCCCATTTCTGCAGGTGGGGTGCTTTCAGGGCAACTCTATTATAATTATCTCAAAGGGGCTTTGATTCAATAGATGCTGAAATTCTGTCCTTGAGCCTATCTGTGAAAGTCCTGTTTGTGATCTTTTTGCATAAACACCTCATCTGGCCAAATTGTCCTGCCATAAAGATAATTATGGAGAACAGACATCTAAGTTTTTATTGGAGTGAGGAACAAAGATTTGACCATGTGACTTATTTTTCTCATGAGAATTATATGGTGTGAGTAGAAGTCATCCTTCTATTAGTACACAGGAATAATTCTGCCTGATAAATGAGGAATACACTACTAAGGTTGTGGGATAAGCTCCAAAGCTGTTACAGTGCTGAAGGCCATGGCATCAAATGAGAAATTTATAGTAAAAAGCAGCCATCTAGCCAGACAGTGGTGGCACACGCCTTTAATCCCAGCACTCGGGAGGCAGAGGCACTTGGGAGGCAGAGGCAGGCAGATCTCTGTGAGTTCGAGGCCAGCCTGGGCTACCAAGTGAGTTCCAGGAAAGGTGCAAAGCTACACAGAGAAACCCTGTCTCAAAAAACAAAAAACAAAACAAAAACAAAAACAACAACAACAAAAAAAACCAGCCATCTATTCAAAAGGCAGTAATCCTCATTATCCTGCTTATGAATTTTGTCCTCCATCAGATATGTACGTTTCTGGTGGGTTGACCTTCTAAATATCAGCTGTAATGTGCTGCATAATCTTGCAGACTCCATCAGCTAGGGGCTGGTAATCCTGTAATAGTAACTTGTTAAAAATCTGGTTAGAAATCTTTTGGATCTCTTGTTGAAGAAATCCAGACAAGAGGTTTATAAGGCAGGGCACAGTTAGTAGGACTAAGAAAAAGAAGAGAAGAGGGGTTAAGAAGGATAGCATCCAGTTCCATATCTGACTATCAGTGTTCTACTGGCCAGAGATATCAAGCTGTTTCTGTTTTTGAAGATCCATTTGGAGTTGTTGGATCTTATCTTTCACTACACCTGATTGGTTGACATAGAAACATTATTCCCCAAGAAAGAGACAAAGACTATCTCTCTCTACTGTTAATAAATGTAATCCTCTTCAATTTTGTAGTAGTATGTTGGCCAGTGAGTCTATTTGTCCCTGACAGGGTAAGAATAGTCTGAGCTACTGGTTGGAAATCTTGGATGAACTGTGAGGAAACCCGGTGGTAAATAGCTAGGGAATTAGTCCTGCTGTTCCAGTGACTACACCTGCAGTTATGCCCAGGGCTGCTAGAAAGGATATTACTTGGATGGCTTATTTGTCATGCCATGCTGCTATGAATTTGGTGAAGGGAATTGGTAAGGGGTTTTCACCAGATACCACTCCTAAGTTAGGAAACAGGAATACCAGGGCAAAAATCTCAGATCACCTAGCAGGTAAGCAGTGATAAACTTGAGTACCACAGAGTATAGAGGCATTGTGAATGTTTGAATATAGGGCCTGTATGATAGTACCAAGGGTAATGGTATTATTGCAGTCTGCAGAATCCAGGGTGCCCACAAGGTGTGTTCCTGAGAAGTGAAAGCAGTCTGTAAAACCAAAGAGAGGAATGTGAGAGAGATAAGGGGTGGTAGTGACATTTGGCTTGGAGCAATTAACAAGTGGTAACGTAAGAGAATCTAATAGGATAATGGGTGAGGCCACAAAAGGTGGATGAGAGTTTGACCCTGGAAAGACATACAGCCAGCATTTTCCAAAGAGGTCAGGCTGAGCATTATTTAATAGCTGATATAAAGTAGTTAAGGTCTGAAACAGAAGGTGTGACAGGGAGGTGGGGTCAATATCATCAAAAAAGGTGACATTGAGGACATAAGAACATTTGAGGAGCTTTGGACCACTTCTACTATGTCTATACCTAGAGGTTGAGAGTGTGGGATGTGTACCCTCTATATTTTGAGTGTACCTGATGGGTGACTGTGATAAGTGCTATTGTAGAGCTTTCCAATGACTCCCATTTCCCATCTAGGGTGCCATGGATCCTTAATCAGGATGTAAAAGATTCTCCATTCTTCATAAAAGACAGAGATTGCTTGCTTCCTCTATAATCAAACTAAAGATTACTGTTGGCACTGACCAGTCAAAGACATGATGCACATTCAGGACTGGTGAGCAGTCTTGAAACCCTATAACATGAGTGGTCTGGTTGAACTGTTGTGTATATGTTTCCTAAATTTCCATATGTAGAGTTCACTAGTGATAGGGGTGAGTAGAAAGAAATAGAATGAGAAGAGGTATTGGGCATGACCCAATAGGGTTAGGCTTGAATTTTTATGGATATGTGAGGCCTTATTCTTCTGAGACTGGAGGCAGCCTGTTTGATTTTAGTATCTTCTGAAACTTAAGAGAGCAGTCTTGTTGGAGTCAAAATGTAAGAAGAAAGATTGTCTTGAGTTAGTGGTATAAAAAGTTTGAGATAGGAAAGATGAATCCAGTGAGGGAAGCCCTTAACCTTAGCAGCAGTTGGGGTAGTAAGGATTACCCTGAATAGGCCTCTCCATTTTGGAGCAAGAGGAGGAAGATCATGACCTGGAGGAGAGAGGAGAACTAAGTTCCCAATGTTGATTCAAGAGGGAAGAGGATCTAGGACAGGCTGAAGCAAATGATGGTGGGTGAAGTTCCAAAGAAGAGTACAAAGATAGTGTAACAAAGGGGTAAGGAGATGATCAGGGAGAGATAATGAATGAGATGTGAGACCAGGAGGCATAATCTATACATGAGCTTGAAGTGGGCAATTATGAAGGATTTCTTTGGAAGGGCTCTTAATTGAAGGAGCACCAATGGTAGCTATTTTATCCAATCAGTATGGAGTTATTGGGAGAGTTTGACAAGAATATTTTTGAGGGAACAATTTGTTCATTTGACCTTGCCTAAAGACAGAATGGTAGGGGATGTGGAAGCACCATGGGATGTTAAGGTCTTTGGCTAGAGTTTGAGAGACTTAAGTAAATTCAGGGCCATTATCTCGTTGAAGGTAAATTGCGACTCCAAAACAGGGAATGATTTCCCTGAAAAGGAGATTAGAAACTGTCTGTGATCTTTTATTAGTTGTAGGAAAGCTTCTATCCATCCTGTGAATGTGTCTACAATGAATTAAAGGTGTCTGAAATTGAGCTGCCATTCTGATCCAGGGAGGGATCCCCTGGCTTGGTGAGTGAGGGAAAGGGGACTAGGATGCTCAGAGGTTAGATTAGAGGTTTGACAAATTTTACAAGAAGCCATGATAGTCTTTAGAAAGGACAGATCCTCAGAGGTAGGCTGTAGATAAGTTTTGATAAAGTGTGACAAAGCCAGGCTATTGGAGTGAAAGATCTGATATAAATAGGACAAAAATTTTTGAGTATCTGATGATGATAATGAAGAGGTGGGTTGTGGCTGAATAAATATTTCCTGCCCACCGGTACCTGAATAACCAGTCAGAGGCTTAATATTAATTACAAACTATTTGGTCTATGGCTCAGGCTTCTTGCTAGCTAGCTATTATCTCTTAAATTAATCCAGTTGTATTAATCTCTTTTTGTCATGTGGCTATGGCATTACCAGTTTGCTGGCATGTTGCCCCTTGGGTGGTAGGTTGACATCTGCTCTGACTTTGCCCTTCTCTCTGTATCTTTGCTTGGATTTCCTGCCTGGCTATAACCTATCTTACCATAGGCCAAAGCAGCTTTATTTATTAACCAGTGGGAGCAATACATATTCATAACAGAAAGACCATCCCATAGCAGTGGGTTGTAAGATGAAAATACCTCATGGTGTGTGAGAGGGACCCAGGCTTCCAAGAGCTGCAGCTCTAGCTGCCTCACTAGCTTGGTTTTTTCCCTTGGAAATGATGAAATTGTTTGTTTGGTGTGATTGGCAGTGGACAATTCCTATGGTTGTGGGAAATGAGAGGCTTCTAATAGGGCCATAATTTGGTCTGAATTGGTTATGGATCCTCCTTTTGTTGTTAATAGCCCCCATCCTTTTCAGATAGCTGCATGTGACAAGAGAATCTGGAAAGCATACTTGGAGTCTTTATATGGGTTTGGGGATTGTCCCTTTGCTAATTGATAGGCACGGGTTACAGCTATTAATTCAGCCTGCTGAATTTTTGGTGTGGGCTCAGAGGGCCCATGCTTCAACCACTATGGTGTCTGAGAAAATAGCATATCCTGCTTTACATATTCCTTCATATATTAAGAAGCTGCCATCTGTATACCATGTGTAAGTGGCCTGAGGTAGTGCTCCTTCCTGCATATGTATAGGATATGGTAATAACTCTTCTAGGATTTTGATGAATGAGTGAGATAGGGAGTATTTAGGATTGGTTGGGGGAGAAGATTTGAAATGTTAAGAGGGTCCTGATCAGAGAATGTCATAACCCCCACTAGGTAGGTGTTATTTGTTTGGAATTCATCTACATAGGCCCTAGCCTGATCCCAGACTCACCTATGCTCTTCTGGGAGGAGATTGTTGGCAAGAATCATATAAATATCATAAAAGGTAAGGTCATAGAATTGGATAATGTACTGGAATTCTTTAATAAAAGTGAAAGAATTGGCAGTATAGGACCCTAATCTTTTTTCTACTTGGGAGAATTCGGATAACAAGAAGGAGACATTTACCCTGACTATACCATCTACCCCAGTAGCCTCTCACAAGGGAGAACTGGGGCTGATTTTGATCAGGGAGGTACAGAAGGTCCCATAGAAGAGTGGGAATGAGTAGCAGGAGGACTAGGGGCTGTTGGTGGGTTGAAAGTGGGTGGCAGTGAGAGTTGACCTGGTGGGTGACCTGTCACTGAGGAGGGAGAAAGGGAAACTGAAGGGACCAGAGGAAAGGGAGCTGTGAGCTTGGTCACAGGTGGGAGACTCATTAACTGGATCAAAGATAATAGATTCATCCTATTCTGACTTCATAGCTAGCAGGAGCTGGGTGGGGGAACAGGAGGCACAAAGGCTTGGAGTGAAAGTAAGAGAAAGCTTTAACATAGAGGGTCTCTTTCCATTTCCCCAATAGCTCACAGTAGTTGTAAAAGGTACCAAATAATATTGGGATCTAGTGTGCAGTTATGTGGCCATTTAGATTGGTTAACTAAGGGATTTGAGGCCAAATGTTATTGCAAAGGCATACAAGTTTTGGGCCTTTCAAATTGGGTGTGAGGTGTAAAGGCTTTAGATTTTCTAGGAGGCATCCCAAGGGGGAGTGGGAGGGTATGGAATGCTGAGTTCCCATTGATGAGAGAGGTGAAGGAAAAGGTCATTGCAACCTGCAGTTGTGGATGTCCCCTGGACTCAGGGACAACCAAATGAGATCCAAGCCATTCAGAGGGTAATCACTCAACTCAATGGGGGTCAAGCATAGCCTGGCTAAGCCAGTGGAGAGACTTAAGTACCTGGTACCAGGACTTCCACAGAGGAGAGAAGGCAAGAGAAAATGGAGCTCTAGGGGGAAGGTCTCATCTAGAGGAAAGGGCTGGAAAAGGAGCCACAAAAGGCATGAGGGCCCAGAGAAGTTGTGGAATTATGGGCAGCTCCAAGGGAATACAGAAGGAGAGGACAGGAAGGAATGTTATAACCCAATTTGGCCTAAAGAAACTGCCTGACTGCTGCCCCAAGGATGGTGGGGTGTAGCTGAAGAGGGCCAGCTATAGCCCTAGAGACCATTCCTGGGGGTACTTCCCCTTCCAAGTGTACTAGAGGGGTGCTGAACCCTCAACAGTCACTTCCCCTGACCCAGGGAAATGTTTACACTGACCAAAAGGGGAACCAACCTAATTGCTGCTGTTGGATGGAATGCTGAGAGATTGGTGAGCTGGAAGGTGAGTTCATTACAGATGAACTGGAGATAAGGGATAGGATCCCAGTGTGGCTCAGACCTCAAGGGGAGAACACAGGCACCAAGGGAGTATTTACTGGGTTTTGACACCAAAATGTGAGTGTTACAGCTCTGAAGAGAAAGATATCTTGACTTTCGGGGAAATCAAACTATACTCGGAGTTGCAACAGGACAGCTCTGGAGGGTGAAGCTGGGATAGGATAGCTCTAGAATGAAAGGTATCCCGACTTATTAGGAAGTCAGGCTATACCTGAAGCTAGGGTGCAGTGGGGGATGGTCTTCCCATGGAAAGTAACAGCTCTGCTTCTCTCCTAGAGAGAGCTATTACAGCTGAGCTTTGTTCCACACTCCCTCTTAAGGGGGCTTCCCAACAGAGCGCTGTTTTTTCTCATCTCTGGCCCAAAATGTTGCTTCTTCTGCTTCACTCTATTAAAGGGGAAACCCCAGCAGAAATATAGCAATCTCCTATGGCTCTGACAAAAAGTTGTTGCTTTTTTTTTCTGCTCAGCCCCCCTAAGGGAACATCTCAGCAAAGATTCTTCTGCTTTACACTGCCAAAAGATCTTCACCCAAAACTCCTTCATGAAAGATTTATTTGGGAAGGAGGAGTCCAGGAGAGTAGCTGCCTCTGCCAGCATGGGAAAGGACAGCTAACAACTGAACAGGCAGAGGGACTTATGTAGGGGTTCTTAGGGGACGAGTTTCTCCAGGGAGAAGATTTTCTGCTCAGGGATTTGTTGGTTTTGTTAGCCAGGGGCAGAGTTGTCTCTGGTTTCAGGGCCAAACTGTATTTCTTTCACTGGTCCTTTTAAGCTTTTTTGGCTCTAATTTCAGGGCCAGGGCATAGTCACTGGCTCTGGTTCTAGGGCGAAAGTGTGTTTCTTTGGCTTTGGGTTCAGAGCTAAAGTATTTCTTTCACTGGCCCTGGGTTCAGGACCAGGGTGCTAGAATTCATGCTCAGGGATTGGTTGGTTTTTTTGGTCAGGGGCAGAGTTGGCTCCAGTTTCATGGCCAAACTGTATTCCTTTCACTGGTCCTTTTTAGCTTTTTGGCTCTAGTTCCAGGGCCAGGACATATTTCTTTCACTGGCTCTGGTTCTAGGGCCAAAGTGTGTTTCTTTGGCTCTGGTGTCAGGCTCAGGGTGTGTTTCTTAGGTTCTGGGTTCAGGGCTAAAGTGTCTTTCATTAGCTCTGGTTTCAGGGCCAGGGTGGGTTTCTTTGGCTGGCCCTTTTACCCTACAGCAGCTTCTTTCTGTTC
The DNA here is from genome assembly GCA_902168425.1 of Peromyscus attwateri. Classification (NCBI taxonomy): domain Eukaryota; kingdom Metazoa; phylum Chordata; class Mammalia; order Rodentia; family Cricetidae; genus Peromyscus; species Peromyscus attwateri. The sequence continues at coordinate 23,834 of CABHPP010135069.1, forward strand.
TTCCCACTTCAGAAGTCACTAATCCAGGTTCCCATTTAATCCAGTTAAGGTGAATCATCAGTGTGCTAGAGAGATTTATGTCAACTTGACACAAGCTACAGTCATCTGAAAAGAGGGAGCCTCAACTGAGGTAATACCTCCATAACATCTAGCTGAAGGCAAGCCTGTAGGGCATGTTCTTAATTAGTCATTGATGGGGAGGGCCCAGCCCATTGTGGATCATGCCATCCTTGGGCTGGTGGTCCTGGATTCTATAAGAAAGCAGGCTGAGCAAGCAATGAGGTGTAAGCCAGTAAGCAGTACCTTCTGTGGCCTGTGCATCAGCTCCTATCTCCATGATCCTGCCCTGTTTGAGTCCCTGTCTTCACTTTCTTCCTGTGCTTGGGGCGGAGGAGCCCTTGTGTGGAAACATACTTATTGTTGACTTTACAATGTAGTGAGCACACCTCAGCTGCTTTTACAGTCTCCATGGAAAGCAGATTTGCTAATTTGTAGAGTCCTGGTTTTCTCTAGTATCTTCTAAAACTTCTTCTGTACTTGCCATTTAACAAGCAATTGTAGGATCCCTTTGGATCCCTTTGGAGTTATTTTGCCCAGATTGTAACATTGATGTTACTAATATATTTGCATGTAATGCCACAGTGTTCCAGTCATCTGTTAGTAAAGCCATACTTAATGTATTTCCTGGTCTCATTTTTCAAAACTGACTATATTTTAATTGTGTTCTTCTGTCTGTTTGCCCTCATGTTCTGTTGATCTCTTTATTCTTTCCTAGATAATACAATCTTTATGGTAGTTATGTTCAAAGTTTTGAAGTCAGATGATGTCACTGTTTGTGCTGTTTATTCAATCTTATGTTGATCATTTTTCATTTGTGATGACCTTTTGCCATCATTTTTCTGTTGCTGATGGCATAAATTATTAGACTTTTTATTGGACTGTTGTTGAATCTATACCTCAAATTCTGAATTTTCATAATTGACATAATAGCCAAGATGGCAGCAAACCACAGGGTTCCTTTTTACTCAAGGTTAGACCTGCTCCCTGCTAAGGAAGCCCATCTGCCATGAGTCACAAGTCCCAGTGGGATCCACACTTCTCAAAGATTCAATGTGCACTGTTACACCATTTCTTTAAAAAGGCACTTTAATTAGATTAGCATGAATATAGGAGGAGATGGTGCATATGGACTAGGCAGATAGGTCCCCAAAATCAAAGGAATAGAGGAACAAATTCCATGGCCTCAAGCAGAGACAGTTGCGTCTATCCGTGTGTCTTTCTATACACGTTATAACTGTGGAACCCAAACATGGTCATCCAGTTGTTTCACCTTCTCTTCAGGCCCCAGACACAAGATGTTTCTTGGCCCCATTTTATCCCAGTTGAGTGTGATCCAGCTTGTGATTAGACAGATTTGAATATGGTCTGGATTGTGATCAAATTTGTGGCTCTCCATGTTGACTAGAATTTAAGACCTTCAGAATCCAACTTGCTAAAGTAATTAAATTGAATTTAAAACCTTAGCAGCCTTGGGTGGCACATCTGCACAGTTAGAAATGCAGCTTCCAGATAGAGTCATCTACAACAGTCACACTTAAGGACACCAAAAGATTGCCTTCATTGCTTCTACCAGACCTGATCTCAGGTTTCCCAGGTTCTCTGAGAGAATTGGATAGGGACAGAAACACGATAAAGCCATGCAATGAGAGACAAAACAGGGACTTAGGAAGTTTTGAAATCTTATATTGTTTAATCCCTTCTTAGAGTAGGGAAGGTTATATTGAGAAAACCTATAACCCCTCAAGAAGTACTGGCTTCCCCTTTTGAGATGAATACGTTCTTCCTTTTGTTTCTCTCTCCTTCCTTCTCTCTTCCTCCCTCTCCTTGTTCTTACTCCCTGTTTTTCCTCAATTTCTTTCACTCTTTTCCTCTAGTGCTCTTTCTACTTAGGTTATATTTCTTTCATGGTTTATATTGCTCGAGCCTTAGGCTCCTGTCTTTTAATGCTTGGTCTCCAATTAGTGGAAATAATTGTGTAAAATTAGGAAGTATGCCCTTGTGGATATAGGTGTGTCTTGTTTGTTAAGGTATATGTGGGCTTTGAGGTTTCAAAAGCCCAAGCCAAAAAGAGTGTTTCTTTCTGCCTCCTACCTATGTATCAGGATGTTAGTCTCAGCCCCATGCATGCCTACCTTGATGTTTCCATTCATGATGATAATGGACTAATCCTCTGTGTAATCAATCTCCAGATTAAAACCTGGAATTATAACAGTCACCTTGTTCATAGTGTTTTTTCACAGTAGCAGAATAGTAAATAAGACAGATTTTTTTTGCACTATTTTGGCATATTGTATGTATGTATTCTTCCTGTGTTCTGTGAAAATGAGTAAGGCTAAATTAAAGAGTTATGGACAGTCTTGAAAAAACATGTAGTCTGTTGCTTGATTATAACTGATGACTCATGCTGACCCAAAGAGTAAAAGAGCAACAGTAGGGGCAGAAATTAATGAAACCTGTGTGGTTTGGAAAGAAAAACAGCACTACAGAGTTTCAAATGACAGTCCTGTGCTGAAACAGGCTGTAGTTGTCAGGGATATTAGGGCCATTAAAGGGAAAGCACTTGCCCTTCTTTGGTAATATAGAAAAGATGTTGTGATATGAGTACCATGCACTAACCGTTTGCGCCACTGGAGCATGCCCTGGGTAGGATGGGCACAAATCATGGGAGGCTGGGCACTGACCAGAAGGAAAACCAGTGGAAGCCGTTAATATTCACCTGTCAAGTAGACCCAAATGAAGAGATGACATGACTTGTAAATGGAATGCTTGTGGTGGTATATTTTCTACCTCATGATGAAAATAAAGAACAAAAGAAAAGATGTTGCAGGGTTTCTTCCCAGCCAGCCAGCATTTAAATTGGGAAGGAAAAGGCAACAAGATTCCTATGCCCAGAAACCAACTTCATACAGAACTTGCTGCTGATCTGTTCTAATGAAGCATTGTCAATCCAAAGCTAGAACCCCTTGTAGACATATCATCTATGTGTCCCATTTTTTTTTAAAGAAGAAAGATGTAACATTTCAAAGTCATGGAATCTTCCTCTGTGCTTTCAGTTCAGCACTGTTACATCCATCTGTTTGACAAAGTCAAGGTCCCTGTGAGGAGACTGTGATAGTTCATTTTATGTAGGTGTGAAAATGAAGCCTAGATTGCATTTATAGACCACTAAAGGCTGAAATGCACAAGCTTTGAGGCACTGACCATGAATAGCTACATGTAGGGAGTTGAAGGAGACAAAAAGAGAGAGCGGGATGTGTGAAAAGTTGCAGAGACAAAGAGCCATCTAAGCCCTTTGAAACTGAAGCTCCAGATGTCTGATTCAGAGCTACAGGATTTGGTGTTTGCCCAGCAGGTTTTCAGTCTTGCTTTGGTACAATCATTCCTACTTCTTTGGAATGGAAATGTGTATTTTTTACCTTTGTATGTTGCTTAGATATAATTTATTTTTTGACTTTACAAGATGCCACAGTCAAGAGACTGCCTAGAGTGTCAGATAAAAATTTTTACATTTGAGAAGTGTTGGGACTTTTACAAAATATGGGGATCTTTGGGGTTAGACTAAATGGATTTTGCATTATGGGTTGAGTGTGAGCTTATGACCTGCATGAAAATGTGGGTTGAATGAAAAATCTTCTAAGTAAGAAGATGTATTTGAGACTGTCTTTGGTTTGTGGTTTCATCAGGGTGCACATGGAACCTTTAGCATGAGGGGTCTGTTCAGAATGTTTGTACTCTGACCACAGAGGTGAAATTGAGAAGCCTCCTTTCTTCTCATACAGCCACACCATTACCACCATTACAGACTCCAACATTAAATAATATAAAATAAAATAGAAGCAATTGCTTTTCCTTGATAAGCCATTTTTTCTGCACTGATATTTTTATTTTTTATATTTTTGGCTGATAGAATGAGGCTTTCATACATGTGAAGCCTTTGCTTTTGTGCTGAGTTTTACCCACTTGTTCACTTTTAAACTTTGGCAGAAAGTATCATTTTTTTCCACTAGGATAGCATGCATTCATGATGTTAATACAGAGATTCACTTGTGTCTACTTCCTGAGTTTTGGGACTAAAGGTGTACACCATCTGCCCATCTTGTCCATCTTTTTTTTGTGTGGGGGGGGTTATTTCACTCATAGTTTTATTTAATAGTTCATCATCAGAAGCACTAAGGGTAGAAACTCAAGCAGTGAAGGAACCTGGAGACAGGAGCTGATGCAGAAGCCATGGAGGGGAGCTGCTCACTGACTTGCTCATCATCGCTTGCTCAACCTGCTTTCCTATAGAAACTAGGACCACTAGCCCAGGGATTGTACCACTCATAATTGTCCAACTGTTTTTGATGTCAGTAATTTTGATACAATTTTACTAATGTTTATATAATACTGTTGCTCTGCTTGCATGTGTAGCAGGAATCTTAAATGGTCTTATTAATAAAATCAAACCTGGAGCCAGGTATTGGGGTGAACTCTGGAAGATCAGAGAAGCAGAACAAGCCACAGCCACCTCACCTCACCAATTCCTCAGCTGATCCTGTTTCCTCAGACTGGAAACCTCTGAGTCCTCATCCAGAATGGGTCTCAGCTGAACTGCTTCTCAAAAGCCTGAAGCTTAACCAGCTTAGTTCCTGGTTTTCACGCCTTGTATACCTTTTTGCTTTCTGCCATCACTTCCTGGGATTAAAGGCTCACTTTCTGGAATTAAAGGCGTGTGTCACCATGCCTGGCTGTTTCCAATGTGGCCTTGAACTCACAGACGGATTTCTGCCTCTAGAATGCTAGGATTAAAGGCGTGAGTGCCACCATTTTCAAGCCTCTGTATCTAGTGGCTGTTCTGTTCTCTGACCCCAGATAAGTTTATTAGGGTGCACAATATTTTGGGGAACACAATACCACCACATGCATGTCCTTCTATATATGCAAGTCAGCATTTATCTTACAATGCCATATGCTATTCAGAGGGCCCAGAAATGAGACTCATAATCCTTTTCTGTTTCCATCTAAAATGACTTGGTGATTGCATTTGAAATTCTGTGATTTGAAATAAATTTGTTGAGCACACAGAGTTATATAAATATTCTCAATGAAGTGTACATTTGCTATGCATTCAGTCTCACCATTTCTATTACATATGTGTGTGGGATACTTTAGGATGCAGTGACCTATGAAGATGTGCATGTGTACTTCACCCATGAAGAGTGGGCTTTGCTGGATCCTTCCCAGAAGAGACTCTACAAAGATGTGATGCTTGAAACCTACCAGAACCTCACTGATATAGGTGAGAATGTGAGCTTTCTGTCACTTTTTGACTTAAGGGTACAAGCCTTTCTTTGAGATTGGTGTTCCACTATGATTTTGACTGTAAAAGAGGAAGAATGTAGTAAATAAATCAGGCATGGTTCTCAGGATGACTGAAGATAACTGAAATGTTGCATAAATTCCAATAATATGTCTTACATTTCTGTTACTATATTTTAGGCTACAAATGGGAAGACCAGAATATTGAAGAACATTGTCAAAGTTGTAGAAGACATGGAAGGTAATTTTCATGTGCAAACTGATATATTTATGCCTCTGAAGAAATTTTAATGTGCCTTGATATTTAATGACAAGCAACAGTGTAAATAATTACAGCTTTGTGATGAGTATTAAAGTCCTACAACACCAAGCACCTCAATTTGAGGTACCTGATTTGTGTTTACAAGGTGTTCCTCTATGAAACAAGACAAGGAAACAACTCCCCAAAAGATGTCACCATATTAGAGAGGGAGAAGTGATAACGGTGATTGTTGTCACCTCAGCCTCTTGGGAACCCAAGCACTGGTGAAGGAAGATGCAAGTCTCTTCCCTGATCATTTGCTCCTTTCCCTGTGTGAGAGGACCTGGGTTTAACTTGAACTACCTGCATGGCAACTTACAACAATCTGTAACTCCAGGCCCAGTGGATACGAAGTCCTCTGCTGACCTTCAAGAACACCAGGCATGCATGTGGTGCACATACAATGTACATTTAAGCAAGACACTCATACACATAAAATAATAAAGTAAATATTTATTTATTTAATTTACATTGGTGTGAGGGTGTCAGATCAACTGGAACTGATGTTACAGACAGTTGTGAGTTGCCATGCAAGTGCTGGGAATTGAACGCGGGTCCTCCGGAAGAGCAGCCAGTGCTCTTAACTGCTGAGCTATCTCTCCAGCCCCCAATAAAGAAAATCTTAAAAACAAAAAAACAAAACAAACAAAAACTTAGAGCTTCAACACTAATAAATCTCCAATCTTAGTTTATTGGTGGTGGTGGCACACTATTTTAATCCTAGCACTTGGGAGACAGGCAGGCAGATCTCTGAGTTGGAGGCCAGCCTGGTCTACAGAAGGAGTTCTAGGATAGCCAGGGCCACACAGAGAAACCCTATCTACAAAACAAATATATATATTTGAAATGTTGTATATCTTCAGAAAGATGTATCTGCAGATTATCACAAATGTTAGTCTTGCTACATTCAGTATAAGCTTAGTAAACAAATAGTGGGAGGGACACAATTTAGGATTGACCTGAAGCACTCTTAAGATGTTCAGTATTAGTTAATTCCTCTCCCTACTTTTGTTTAATAGCACCTTTATACTAAAACAATTATTTTAATCAGCTTTTAAAACATGAATAAAATGAGGAATTGAGCAAATAGATAGCAAATGATATTTACATTTTTAGATTTTTAGCTCCCTTCATGTGTACTCAATAACCAACTAAATGAAAGGTGGTTGAAAACTCAATGTTAACTTTTTTGAGTTAATGTTTTCATAAAATAAATAGTAATTTATATTAGCTACTAAGATTGTAATGCTAAGTTTTAGACACTATTTGAAATATTGTATGAATACTTTTGTCATGTATAAGTATATGATTTTTGTGCTCCTGTTGCAATAAACTTAAGTATTTTGGTTCTAAAAAAAGATGTCACCATATTAATCATATCTCCCTGAGATCCATCTTGTAGAACTATACCCATCTAGTTTCATTCCCTTCAAGTATTGTAAAGGCATTCAGATTGATTATGGGATTAGAGTATGTCCAAGAACTTTTATAAGCAAATTGTCCCTTAATTAAGCCAGTGTTACTCATATGCTTGAAGAGACTTAATGGTAGTGAGAAGGGCAGTTTATGAGAGTAAAATGTTATCATTGTGGAGAGATCATAATCCCTATACCACAACTCTATAATTAACAAAAAGTTAAACTGTTTGAATACAATGTGAAAACCTTTTGTTATTATTCCTTTAATAGGTATATCATCTGTCACTCTGGACACAAGCCATGTGATCCTAAGGGATATGGAAAGAAGAAATGTACCTATGTACCTCCCAGAAACATTAGAAGAAATGCAGTAGTTCCCACTATGGGAAGACATGGTAATCCTGATACAAGTGTACAGTTAGTTGGATTTCCAACTTCATTGGGAATACATCAATATAAGAACCATGGAGAAAAGCCTTATAAGTGCAAGGAACATGGAAATTCTTCTGTCTGTCCTGGTTCGTGTTGCACATGTAATGTGACTCACACTGAAGGAAAAAGTCACGAATGCAATCAGTGTTTTAAAGTTCTGAATTCTTCCAGTTCTCTTCAAAGATGTTTAAAAATTCATACGGGAAAAGGATGCCATAAACAAGAGCCATGTACTAAAGATTTTAACCATCATAGGTATCATCAAACACACAAAAGAACCCATAATGAAGAGGCACCCTGTGAATGTAAACAATGTGATAAAACATTTAGACTTCATTCTACTTTACAATTACCCCAAAGAACTCATTTAAAAATAAAACCCTCTGAATATAATAAAGGTAAGAAACCCTTTGAATGTCACAGTCATCTTCAAGTACCTAGAACTCATACTACAAAGAAACCATATGAATGTCATCAATGTGGAAAAACCTTTGTACGTCCCAGTCATCTTAAAATACATGAAAGAATTCATACTGGAGAGAAACCTTATAAATGTAAACAATGTGATAAGGCCTTTGTAAGTACTGGTGATCTTCAAAAGCATGTAAAAAGTCATACTGGAGAGAAACCTTATGAATGTAAGCAATGTGGTAAAGCCTTTGCACGTAAAAGTCGTCTTCACCGTCATGAAAGAGGTCATAATGGAGAGAAACCCTATAAATGTCAACAATGTGATAAAGCCTTTGCAGATCCTAGTAATCTGAAACAACATAAAAGAAGTCATACTGGAGAGAAACCCTATGAATGTCATCAATGTGGTAAAGCCTTTGGAGATCCCAGTAACCTTAAACATCATAAAAAAAGTCATACTGGAGTGAAACCCTTTGAATGTAGTCAATGTGATAAAGCCTTTGTAAGTAGTGGTGATCTCCAAAGGCATGAAAGAAGGCATACAGGAGAGAAACCCTATGTATGTAATCAGTGTGGTAAAGCCTTTGCATACCGCAATAATCTTCACCAACATGAAAGAAGTCATACAGGAGAGAAACCCTATGAATGTAAACAATGTGGAAAAGCCTTTGCATATCTTAGTAATCTTCAGCAGCATAAAAAAAGTCATACTGGAGAGAAACCCTATGAATGTCATCAATGTGGTAAGGCATTTGCACATAAATATCATCTTCACAGTCATGAAAGAACTCATACTGGTGAGAAACCCTATGAATGTAACCAATGTGGTAAAGCTTTTGCATACTCCAGTAATTGTAAAAAACATGAAAGAAGTCACACTGGAGAGAAATCCTATGAATGTAATAAATGTGGTAAAGCCTTTGCACATCGCAACAGTCTTCAAAAGCATGAAATAGATCATACCAGAGAGAAACCCCATAGATAATAAATGTGGCAAAGCTTTTGCACGTAACAGTCATCTGCAAAATCATGAAAGAAGACATACTAGAGAATAATCCCATGAATAAATGAAGTAAAGCTTTCTATACTAGGCAAAGACTCTATCATTTTGAAGATCCCAGAACCATGGGGTGTCCAGCAAGACCATCAGCAGTGGTGAAGTGGAACCAGTCAGCGCTTAGAAGAGAAGCTGTATATGCTGCAGAGGGCTCAGCCCAAAACATGACCCAAGCCCTTTGGAGAATCCCAGAAGATTTTGAGTGGATTTCTGTCATTGAATGTGGTATTATTCATATTGTGGGAGTTTGTTTTCACTTTTTTCAGCTTCTTCCTTTTTGAAGGGAGAAGGTATTTAATTTAATTTTGTTTTTTTTTAAATGAGCAATAGTTGAAAAGCTTTAAACTTTTAAAAAAGATTTTGGGTTTTCAGTGAGATTGGACATTTTTAAAAAGAAATTTTAATATTTTTAAATTTGTAGAAATTATGTGACTTTTAATAAACTATTTCTCTTTTAATGTAAGGTCTTGTAAATGAATAAGAAAGGAAAGGTTGAGGCTTCGTTGTGATATGTTTGTGTATCAAGTTGACAAGTTTGATTCCTAGTACCTACATCAAATGGCTCAGAACAGCTTATAAAGCCTTGTTCTGGAGATCTGATGTACTCTTCAGGCTTCCTTGGGTACCAGGTATGGAAGTGGAGCAAATACAGATGTATATGCATGCACATATGTGTGTTTGCATGACTCCATATTTTTAAAAGAGCTTTCTTAATGTATATGTTATAATATTTTCTAAAATTAAAATAAAATAAGTTTAATTTTGGTGTATTGTCAGAACACCATGTGGGAAAGGAGTCATTTGAGAATTCTAAATGCTTATGTTAACACTCCAAGCAAACAAGACACAAGTCTTATGACCTCATTTTCTTCAGACCATGGAATTATTGTCCTTGGAATGTGTTTTTGTGCTTCTCCCAAGTGTAGCAGATAGGTGTGAGTTGACTTCAGATTACTCATTATTGTTTGCTGTTGTGATTCAGTGAAATGTTTGAACTGTCCTTTATATGCTTGTATGGAAAAACGTGTTTTTGTCCCATGTGACTTGTTTTTAATCATTGTATACAGCTTGAACTCAGGAGAACTCTACTCATATGACCTTTATAACCTGTAAAGTATAAATTTTCTGGGGCATGGAATAAAGTTGGCTATTGTATGAGACTTTAGTCCACAATTTTTGGCTCCAATTTTCCAGGTCCCACCACTTGTAGAGTGGTGAAAAGTAGCACTTGAACAGAAACCACAAATCAGCTACAAGTTAAGAGGTGGATGACCCTCATAGAAGGAGGTGAGTGAGAATTATGGGGCAGGAACCATGGGAGGCTTTGCTTTCTTTTTAGGTAGTGCATCATGTTTTTAAAAAAAGGAGGAGCACAAGTATTACAATCACAAATACTAGATTGCTTGCAAATTGAATATGATTATAACTCCTGGTTTCCAGAAGAGAAATTTTAGATGAAGTATGGGACAGAGCCCAAAACAATATTGAAAAGACATAAACAAGGAAAAGACCTTTACTCAATTTTGGGTCTTTTGGTCATTAATATGGACTATTATCAAACTAAGGAAGATAAGGAGGACACTAATCATGAAGGACTAATAGAGAATTCCTTTAATGAATATAAACTTTATGATCAGACTTTAAATTTTGCAAAAAAGAAAAAAAGATGATTTTCCTTGTTCAGGAAAAATCAAAAGTAAAAATGGCATCACCTACATGTATGTTGGTGACAACTCCTTCAGCTACTTAACTGGAGCCGCCTTTACATACACATCCTCCATTTTCTGAAAATAACCCTGAAGCAGGGGGTGAGTAATTTACTGATCAATCTAATCTTAAATTCTCTCCATTTGGGTGAAGACAGCCTATGATAAAGTTGACTTCATTTACAAATTCATTCCAGCCTCATGAGGTGTGATTGGTATTTCCATTGCAGCTTCAGAAAAATCAAAATGTTTAGCAACTAATTATGCACTAACCAATTGATCTAAACTCTAAAAGGGGAGATGGCATTGGGCTGTCCTCACATGCAATCTTGAGAGGCAAAAAATAACTATATCTATTTGAATCCAGACCAAAGAGGCACATGTGTACCCTGTGGATCCTTTGTTGCCTTCAAACTTGCTTATTTACCCCACTAAATTGTCATCTACAGACATGATATAGCACAAGAGGATAAACCTTTGGAATGGATTGATTTATACCATAAAGGCCTGAAACTACAACTTGGCCAAGGGCAGATTTACAAGCAGGTTTACTTAGACCCACAGGTATTCCTAAAGATAAGCCTTCAATAGTTTTGGATTTAAAAGATTGCTGTTAAAGTATACTTATTTATCCTGATAACATGTATTTTGCTGTTTCTGTTCCCTCAATCATAAAGAACCTCTGCTCCAATATCAATGGACTATATTGCATCAATGCATGAAAAACTTCCCTACTGCATGTCACTACTATATAGGAAAGGTGTTAGAGTCTGAGAGGAAGGCTTTCCTTTAGGATTATATCATTCAATATATAGATGATATCCTGTTTGCTAGCTCTAAAGAGGAGGAGCTAAAATTCATATATGGTATGACTCAGGAATTACCAAACAAAACAGTGGACTTATTATTGCACTGAAATAGTACAAAGATCAGACACTGTGCAGTATTTAGAAAACCTGGTTACTACAACAACCATTTAACTACATAAACACAAAAAATCCATTAGACAACTTAAAACACTTAATGACTTTCAGAAATTATTAGGGAGTATTAATTGCCTATGTTCTCCATGAAGAGTACCTACTGATGCCCCAACCATTCTATTTAAAACTGTAGAAGGGCTAGAGAGATGGCTCAGAGGTTAAGAGCACTAACTGCTCTTCCAGAGATCCTGAGTTCAATTCCCAGCAACCACATGGTGGCTCACAACCATCTGTAATGAGATCTGATGCCTTCTGGCATGCAGTCATACATATTGTATATATAATAAATACATAAGTCTTTTAAAAAAAGCCGGGCGGTGTGGTGCACACCTTTAAATCCCAGCACTCAGGAGGCAGAGCCAGGTGGATCTCTGTGAGTTCAAGGCCAGCCTGGGCTACCAAGTGTGTTCCAGGAAAGGCGCAAAGCTATACAGAGAAACCCTGTCTCGAAAAAAACCAAAAAAAAAAGGGGTTGGGGATTTAGCTCAGTGGTAGAGCGCTTGCCTAGCAAGCACAAGGCCCTGGGTTCGGTCTTCAGCTCTGACAAAAAAACAAAAAACAAACAAAAACAAAACAAAACAAAAAACTGTAGAAGGATAGTCATCATTGGATAGTTCTCACATATTACCCCCAGAGGCAAAGTAAAAACTACAAGTATTTGAATCCAGACTAAAAGAGGCATTTTTTTATTATTATTATTATGTGGTTTCTTGGCTCCTTTAAACTTACTTATTTTCCACACTAAATTGTCTCATACACTTAGAGCCAAAAGTATAAACCTTTGGAATGGATTTATTTACACCAGTGGGGTGGGGGGACCACTACCAGTTTTCCTTAGTCATATTGCTCAATTAGTAAATCAGGGCATGACTCAATATCAAAAATTGTATGGATTTGATTGTTGCTGTATTTTTACTACCCTTAACTAACAATCAGTGTTTAAGTGTGTTAAAGAACTTTATGGACTTTCAAATCATTTGTAATTTGCTATGGAAAGATAGAAAATCATTATCCTTCTGGCAAGATAGGGGTTTTCTCATATAACCTGAATTTATGATTACAAAAATTTTTCAGCCTTCTCTCATTACACAGGTAGAAACTTATTTTATTGATGGTTTATCTAATGGATTAGGAAGGATTCATAGTCCAGATATTCATCAGTCTATTAATACTTCTCTTTCCTGAGCTCATCAAGTGGAACTGGTTGTTTTGATTCATATATTACAGTATGAGTAATTCTTGGTGTGCTCCAATATAAATTGTTAGTCCCTTGATTACATAGGGTCATGAAGCCTGTTTGAATGTTTTAAGAAATTTGTAATTATAATTACATCATTTGGCCTTTATATTTTTTTCCCAGCCTTTCATATATCTCTTTTTGCTTTCCAATTTATGGCCTCATTTCACTTTTATTGTTCCTATTTGAATTTGACCTAAGGTTGGTTTTTGAGAACTTCCAAGGTCTGAGGTAAACATACTGCACTAGACATTGAGTATGTAATGGACTGTGCATACTCAGGACTCTATACCTAAGGAGAAAAAAACAATATTCTGGGAGACTGGAACAAATACTACTTTAAATGCAAATTTCCAGTACAGGTTCCCTGTCTGCTCCTGCATAGAACTGGGAATGTCTGTGCTCTGAGTCATTTCATCTCAGATCACAATGTAGGGGTGTTGCTATTCTAGTGAGGCCTCTCTAGCTGGGTGGAAATTGCCAAAGTAGGTCTCTGAACAGGCCTTGCAATTGGGAGCAGCAGCAAGGAGCAGTGTGCTGATCTTTCCAAGATTCTCCTCCAAAAGCAGTGATTGAGTACTGTGTCTAATGTACTGCTACATACCTGAGTACCTGAGCTACACTGCTTTCCCAGGAATACATTTTAGGAGGTATATCAGTCAGATTTCACTTTATGTATAATACACAATGTAGCAGGACTCAGGTGTTAAATTATCTTTAAACATTGTTTTGTGAGCCTGTTTTGGTGGTGCATGCCTTTCTCCCAAGCACTACAGAGGCAGAACAGGAGGATCTCTGTGAATTCAAGACCACCCTGGTCTCCATTGCAAGTTCCAGAACACCTATGGCTCCTACTCAGAGAGAAACTCTTTCTTGAAAAACCAAACAAACAAACAAAACCACCAACAACAACAACAACATGGGAGAGAGGCACTGATCTAAGGGGAAAAATGGTCCCTGCTCCAGGTCATTAAATTCCCACCATAGAGAAGTAGATCTTTGAGTAAACAAAGATTTTAATGGGTGGGTAGATTAAAAAGATTTGAATTCCTCTTTCCCAAAACAACCTTAATAGTATATGACGGAAAAGGCTCATATTTGGTATTTATTTCACAAATCCTTTTCTCTCTTTTCTTAAACACTGTTTTCTTGAAACTCATTAAGATGTTAGTGCTCTGTACTATGAGGAACATGCCTGACTTCATTTTGAAGGCAAGTGCCATTGTGCTGTACTGTTAAAAATACGTTTCTATTTACTGTGAGAAGTGAGTTGCTCTCTGTTTCATGGAACCAGACATTCTCCCAACCATGACCTTGATTTGTGTTTTGAGAATACTTTTACTCTTTCTGACCCTCCCTAATCACATGGTGACCTCATGATTTTTTAAACATTTTTGTATTTCCTTGTTGCCTCCTTGTCTCTCTTCTGTAATACTACTTGTGATTCCACTCCTTAAAAGGGGCCCATGAGATGGATTCAGGGCTCGCCCTTTAGCCTGACTTAGGAGACAGTAATTGGCCAGCACTTGGATATACCCTAATAAAAAAAATCAAGCTTGCTTCGAGTTTGGCTCAAATTGTGGTAGTGTTCTTATTTTCACTGTTAGGATTAATACTGTCTTGGAATGGAGACTCGGTGGTGAAGGGAATACTTATTCATAACATTTGATTCAATAATCCTGAGCCAGGTCATTAGTACAAGGAATTAATTATTGCATCTTTTTATTAGTGTCTTAGGGTTACTATTGCTATCACAAAACACCATGACCATAAAGCAAGTTGAGTGGGAAAGGGTTTATTTAGATAACACTTTCACAGCAGCACTGTTCATCACTGAAGGAAGTCAGGAAAAGAACTAAATCAGGGTAGGATCCTGGATGCAGGAGCTGCTGATGCAGAAGCCATGAAAGGGTGCTGTTTACTGGTTTGCTTATCATGGTTTGTTCAGCCTGCTTTCTTATAGAACCATGGCATCATCCACCATGGGCTGTGTCCTCTTTCATTGATCACCAATTGAGAGAATGCCTTACAGCTGGATCTCATGGAGGCATTTCCTCAACTGAGGCATCTTCCTCTCTGATGACTCTAGTTCATGTCAAGTTGACACACAAAACCAGCCAGTACAAGTAGTATGTCTTAAAGTGGGTCTCCCTGCTTTCTGGGGTTGTTTCTTGGCCAAAACATTGGCCTGTCCTTATTGGAATGTTAGATCTGCAGGCTGGAGATTCAGTTCTCCTGGCCACATGATTCTTTTAATAGGCCTTCATTACTACTTTTAATTTCCCATCTTCCTAAATCCCCTAGCATCAAAGATCAGAACTCCAAAACCACTTTTGGTGTAATATGGCCCCAGACCTAAGGCACAATTGACTCCATGAAGTAAGTGCAATCCAGCATGTAAAACTCAGCAAGTAGACAACACTACCACCAAAACTAAAACAAAGGCATAGTCCAGCAAAGTCCAAAGTTCTATGAAAGTCTCTAAGTGTCCTAACCTAGCTTTTTAGCGTCTGTAATTCTGCTTCTGGCTAACTATTCTAGTTAACTGAAGCATGCTAACCTAGAATATGGGTTTTGTGCCTAAAAGCTCAGGCTGAGGAGGGCTTGGGGTTACAGTGGGATCCCGATCACCATTGTAGTTGCTGGCCGGCTAATAAAGACCTTATATTGGCTTAAATTCATGACTGAGAAGTTTTTTCTGGTGAATAACTCACATTTCTGGAGGTCCCTCCAAGATCCCCAGAGATCAGACCTTGAGACACTGGAGGTCTCAGAATCTCTTAGAACAGGGAAGAGTTTGGTGGTCTAGAAACTTGTAGGGGGTATAACCTGAGTTACATATCAAGACTCTCTTTGATCACTTGCTGTCAAATGCTTAGAAGGGTCTTGTCTGTCACCTCTAGAAATAAGTATGGTCAAACTATCTTCTGCTTGGATACTGTCTTAAGGTTATTAATGCTGTGATAAAATGCCATGACAAAGACAACTTGAGGAGGAAAGGTGTCAGGACAAATCTCTCTCACCCACTAGTCCCACAGCCACTTGGGCCCAAGTAAACACACAGAGACTTATATTATCTACAAACTGTATGGCCATTAGCTCAAGCTTATTACAGACTAGCTCTTACACTTAAATTAACCCATAATTTTTATTTATGTTTAGCCACATGGCTTGGTACCTTTTCTCAGTTCTGCCTTCACATCTTGCTTCCTCTGTGTCTGACAGGAGACTTCTGACTCAGCCTTCCTCTTCCCAGAATTCCCTTCTCTGCTTGTCCTGCCTATACTTCCTGCCTGGCTACTGGCCAATCAGCACTTTATTTATTAACCAATCAGAGCAACACATTCACAGCATACAGAGCGATATCCACAGCAGAATGGGTCTATTCTGCTTACATGTTCAGATCACTGCTCACCACTAAAGGAAGTCAGGCCAGGAACTCAAACAGGGCAGGAACCTGGAGGCAGGAGTTGAAGCAGAGGCAATGGAGGGGTACTGCATTCTGACTTGCTCTCCATAGCTTGCTAAGCCTGCTTTTTATAGAACCAAGAATCACCAGCCCAGGGATGGTATCATCCACAATGGGCTGGAGCCTCTCCCCTCAATTACTAATTAAGAAATGCTCCACAGGCTTGTCTACAGCCCAATCTTATGGAGACATTTTTCTCAATTGCAGTTCTGTCCTCCCAGATGACTATGCTGTGTCAAGTTGGCATAAAATTAGCCAGCACATGGGAGGGGGGAGTTGACAGATTGCCTTTAAAATCTAGAACAAGGCAAGGTTGGCCATTCTCTTCACTCTTATTCAATATAGTATTTGAAGACTCAGCTAGAGCAATAAACAAGAAAAGTAAATAAATGAATACAAATAAGAAAATAAATGTATTGTCCCTATTTGCAAATTACATGAATCAATACTTAAAACACCATAAAGTCTCTTACAGAAAATTCTTAGAACTGACAAACACTTTCAGAAAAGCAGCAGGATACAAAAATCAACAAATAAAAATCGGTAACTATTATATACCAACAATGAATTCACTAAATGCTGGAAAATCTGGATATCAACTGTACTGGTTGGTTTTGTATGTCAACTTGACACAAGCTAGAGTCATCAGAGGAAGAATCCTCAGCTGAGGTAATGCTTCCTTGAGATCCAGCTATAAGGTATTTTCTCATTTAGTGATCAATAGGGGAGGGCCCAGCCCATGTTGTGTGGTGCTATCCCTGGGATGCTGGTCTTGGGTTTTATATGTGAGCTGAGCAATTCATCAGAAACAAGACAGTAAGCAGCTCTCCTTCCTGGTCTCTACATCAGCTCCTGCCTCTGGGACCCTGCCCTGAGTTCCTGTTCTGACTTCTTTCAGTGATGAACAAAAATACTGAAGTGTAAGCCTAATAAGACCTTTCCTCTCCAACTTGCTTTTTGGTCATGATGTTTCATTGCAGCAAAAGAAACCCTAAGTGAAACAATGCTAATAGCAACTGTAACAGGTTGCTTGGCAGAGGTTGTACACATAAAGTGTGTCTATTGCACTAACCTCACCCTGGTTCGTTTTTCCAATGTCATGCCTACTGTCTGGGACCTGTCCTGCCCAGGTGGAGATAGTACTCCCATGTATAGGTGGTTCTGCCAGTGAGGAAAGAGCTCTGATTAAGTGAAGTTCCAGAGATGTGAAGGCCAAGGAATGCCACAGAGATCACACCATGCAACAGACCTAACCCAAAAGATTTATTGGGGGGGGACACCTCTGAGCAGGAATAAGAGGGAGAAAACAAGAGGGGGCATCTGTGATGGTGGGGGCCTTATAAAGGGTACATAACTAGGGGCTACAGTGGAAATGTGTCACATTTGGCCACTGGTGAGGATGTGGCTGCTGGTGCTGAGTTGTGTGCTGGGGTAGCACCTGGCTCAGGAATGTGAGTGGTTCTTGGGTTTCCAGCACATTTTGTACTCTGCATGTTTTGAGTGCTTCTATGTATTTTAATGATTTTGGCCAAACTTAGGTGCAAACAACAGAACTGTGGAAATCCTCACATTTCTATTGGTTTGTAATTTGGTAATTGAGGGCTGCAACATCTTCCCTGTGTAGTAACAACCTGAGAAGCAGAAGATAAGAGCATAAGAAAAAATAAAAGGAATTGTCTCTGAAAACAAAAAGAAACCCTAAGTGAGACATCAACATACAGGAGACTAAAACTCGGTCCCTATCTCTCATCTTGTACCAAAACTCAACTCCAAGTGGATCAAGGACCTCAACATAAGACCTGATACTCTAAAACTGCTAGAGGGGAAAGTGGAGGTATACTTCAACATAAGTATAGGTAACCATTTTCAGAATAGGAGTCCAATAGCTTAGGAAACAATAAAACAACCAAGAAATTGGATCTCATGAAATTAAAAGCTTCTATACAACAAGGGAAACTGACAATTGAGTCAAGATGCAGCCGAGAGAGTGGGCAAAATATTTGCCACTGTACATCTGACAGGGGATTGGTGAGGAGGCTATACAAAGAACTTAAACCATCTAAACACCAAGAAAACAACCCAATTTTAAAAATAGACTACAGAGTAAGTAGAACTTTCTTTTTTAAAAAATACAAATGTCTAGGAGATATTTTAAAAGTGTTCAGCATCCTTTACCACTAGAGAAATACAGGGTAAATCCATTTAAAAATCCATATCACCCCAGTCAGAGTAGCTATTCATCAAGAATAACAATAACAACAAATATTGGTGGAGATATGGCAAAAGAGGAATTCTTATATGTTGCTGGTAAGGTTGTAAACTAGCTTACCCACTTTGGAAATAGTCTGGAGGTATCTCAAAAACAAACTACATAACCCAGCTCTAGCATTCCTAGACATACACTCAGGGGACTCTATACACTATGACAAGGATACCTGCACTTTTGTGTTTGTATTAGGGTTCTCTAGAGTCACAGATCTTATGGAATGAATCTATCTATCATCTATCTATCTATCTATCTATCTATCTATCTATCTAT
>CABHPP010135070.1:0-27263 GCA_902168425.1 Peromyscus attwateri
CTCTCTCCCCCTCTCAATAAAGCTCTAAAAGGTTAAAAAAAAAAAAAGGAAAAAAAAACCAACAACAAATAACCAAACAGGAGGAAGTCTGAGGAGACGGCTCAGCAGATGAAGGCACTTGCTGCCAGGTCTGACAACCTGAGTTTGAGCCTGGGATCCACATGGTGGTGGTGTTCCTAGAGTCTGGACCCCGAAAGACCAGCAAGTGACCAGATCCAATACAAAAGCAAATAGTCTTTTATTGCAAGTTAATTTGGTCCTCTCCCCCATCTTTCAGCGCAGTAGAGCAGGGGAGACCCTGAGTAGCAATGGAGCAGGGTATTTATAGGCAGTAAGCAAGGAGAGGTCTGGGGGTCTATGGGCTGCATGGGAACAAACTCAGGATTGGTGTACCTCCCAGCCAGAGGTGCTGACCTTGGTTTAATTGGTCAGTTGCAGCTGCAGGAAAGTTATTATCTCTTACAGGGTTTGCTGTGGTTACTACATTTTATCTTTATCATGAGCCTGCTAGTTGTATTTTTAATTAGTTTCTTTTACCATATGGGGACATCTGATGGGGTTTCTTTAGTAACTAGAACTAGGCCCAAGGTCAGTGGCTCAAGGGCACATCTTGCTGAGCCAGGGGCCTTCATCTTACTGCGTCTTCTCTGCAGTCTGTCATGGCAGCAGAATGGCCATAGCAGGGTCTGGGCAAGGGCCTGGGTTCCTCATTTCCCTCTCTAGATGTTACTTAAGAGGACCCAATTATGGGTTTTCTCTGAGGGTCCCTAAGGGAAGGTACTGAGACCATCACCTGTACTGTATTTATCCATTCCTTAACAAAGGAAACTAATTTGTTCAGGATACAGGGACCAAAGGTGAGAAAGAGTAACTAGATCATTATGGGACCCAGCAAGGTGGAAATCAGAGTAGTCAACCATGAGAACGAGTTGAACAGTGACCACCAGCTCTGTGTTTGTTCTTGTTCCCATTTACATTTTGCCAACCCATCTCTGACCTTTGCCAAAGACTCTTTATCACCCCAAATGGTCAACATAGAAACAACGTTCTTCTCCAAGAGCTGCACATAGCTCATCTTACTGTAAGAATATGAGGTCCAACCCACATTTGTTTTGTAATACCACTTCAGCAACGGAAGACAGCAAGGCTTGTAGGTGGGCAATAAAGTTTTCAAGCATTTCTATGTCTATGTTGATGGCAGCTCTCAGGTCATTGTAATATTTGCCTTGTACCATTAAAGGTGATATCCCAGACCCTGTAGCTGCCAGTCTCAGGCTTAGGAGGACACCTAACATGAAGGCTGTTACAGGCTGTCTTTTTATTCAAGCCTGGTTCCCCTCTAGCTTTTGGTATATGTCTTTTTCTTGATGATAGATTATTTTTGGAACCAAACATACCAATATGCAAAAGTCTTTTGTCTGACTCAATACCTGCCAATGGACACAGGGAGCCAACCCACAGGATCATGCCCACTACCATCCTCTGGGAGAAGGAGATGTCTGTGGGAAGCTCTGAATTGACTAATTATATAGTGGCTTGTTAGAGGCAGCCACGGTTCCTAGGCAGAGTCTCATTTCTGCAAGAGACAGTAGAGTGAGCCTGCCCTCTCCTTTCTGCTGTCAACAGCACTGAGAAGGTTGGACATATTCAGTATAATTTCCCATGGCAGCTGTTCCCTCATAGTAGGGGGTCTTAGTGTCATAGCATAACCAACAGGAATGAGAGAGATTTTGTTTAGAAGCATTTAAGACTTGATAGGAGGCCTCTAGAAGTTTTAAGAGAGGGGCTGGCTCTGCTATGGTCTGAGCAGACAGCAGAGTGGGGAGGGGAGGTGCCCTGAGGGGTGTAACAATGTGATAGGGGAGCTGGGATGGCATGGGACTAGTCAGTGTGTTCTCTCTCCAAGAAGGGCCAGTTCAGGTGGTGTCAGCACTCTGTTGGGCCCTATCTTTTGGGGATCCTGCCCTCCTAGGGTGGGATAGGGATTAAGGTTATTCACTGAAAAGTGAATAGAGCCCCTGAATCATATTCAGACTCATATAGTCTAATGCCCCATATTTTTACAGATATTCCAATCTTTTGCCTTTTTACCTTGTTTTCTGAAGGTTATTTTTACAGGCTTACAGAGGTGTGGAACAGGTCCTGGGCAAATTATGTCACAATGGTATCAGATTGTAGGATCAGTGGGGACACTATTAGGTTTTTGGTGGAGTGAGATGAGGTCTGTTGTGACTGGGGGCTTCTACCACATGTGTTCAGTGGACTCACAACTCCAAACCTTACAAAATTAGTCAGATGGGCCACCAATTTGTTAGCTCTTAATTTTTCCCAGCCTAGACAGACATAAAAACATGCCCTCCTTAAATGATCAGTTGCCCATGTAGTTGTACACCAAGTATCCCAGGCTTATCTTTCCAGTGAGGGCCTGCTATTTCACAAATGTCAAAAACAATGTCAGGAAACCATATCCCCAGTTGGACGACTTTAGAGATCTGCTTGACCAGGTTTCCATGGGTGTCTAAAACCTGCCAAGTAAGATTTAGGCATTGATGTAGGCTACTGACAGCCCCATCTGATGTTAAAAGGGCAAGGAACAAAGCAGGTATCAGTATGGCCATCGGGAGATCTGACTTTCAGTTAAAGTCTCAGGAGGCTGTCAGGATCAAGTTTTGCTGTCCAATTCCAGCAGGGTCTTCTGACTCCTGATGATCTCAGTGGCTCCTTCAACTCTGGATCAGCTACATGGGCATGGGAGTGTGGATCCAGTTGGCAATTCCATCAACTTTGATGGCAGTGGGTGTGGTCAGAATCACAATGTAGGGTACCTTCCAGTGAGGCTCTAGGGTTCTGTGCTGATATCTGCAGACATAGACCCATTCTTTGGTCTGGAACTGGTGCAAAGTGGGTGAAGGGACTTTTTCACCCATCTCTTGTAATCAAGGCCAGATATCTTTGAATACTGAGGCTGCTGCATTCAGGGAGGCAAACAAGGTAGCATCATTGAACTCAGTGATCAGTTTTGACCACAAATTGGCAACTATGAGAGAGGATCTACCGAACAGGATCTCAAATGGTGTGAGTCCAATTGTATACAGAGAGTTTTGCAATTGATACAGGGCAAAAGGAAGGAGAGACACTCAATCTCTGCCAGTCTCCATGATTAATTTGGTAAGGGTCTCTTTTAGCATCTGATTCATATGCTCTACTTGTCCAGAACTTTACAGCCTGCAAGCACAATGTAATTTTCAAACCACCCTCAAAACCTTAGCTAAGCTTTGAGTTACCTAGGCAGCAAATGTGGGTCCCTTATCTGAGTCTAGCAATTCAGGCATTCCATACATGGGGATAATGTCAACTAGTAGCTTTTTGACCACCATCTGGGCCTTCTTGTGCTTGGCAGGGAAGACTTCTACCCATTTTGAAAAAGTATCTATAAAAACTAATAGAAGTTTATACCCATATTTTCCAGGCTTTACTTCAGTAAAGCCAGTCTCTCAATGAGACCCTGGGTGGCTCCCTCTCAGCCACACTCCATGCTGCCTCTGATGGGCTTGGGGTTAGTTAGCCAACAGATCAGCCATTTAGAGGATATCTGCTCCACCTTGAGATGAGATTGTCTCCCAGGTACCCAATCCCTGATCTGCCAGTGCATTCACTTAGATCTTATGTGGGCATCACAGATGGAACTTCAACAGCTAGAATCAGCCAGACACAAAAACCAGAAGGAGAGCTTGCCTGTGCAAATTAGAAAGTTACCTGATAGTAGGCACTGTAAGACTGAATGGCAGGTGGTCGTGGTAGGTTTGGGGAATCTCAGTGGAACTTCCAAAATGTTGTGCCCAGAGACCAAAATCCTAAAGACCACCAAGTGACCAGATCTGATGCAAAAGCAAAGAAACTTTTATTGCAAGTTAACTTGGGCCTCTCCCTCTGTCTGTCACAGCAGTGGAGCAGGAGAGAACCTGAGTAGCAATGGGGCAGGGTATTTATAGGGAAAGCAAGAGGGTCTGGGGGGTCTATGGGCTGCATAGGAACAGACTCAGAATTGGCGTAACTCCCAGTCAGAGGTGCTGTCCTTGGTCAGCTGGAGCTGCAAGAAAGTTATTTTTCTCTTATAGCAGTTGCTGTGGTTACTACATTTTATCTTTATCATGAGCCTGTTAGTTGTAATTTTTAATTTTTTTTTTATCATATGGGGACATCGGGTGGGGGAATTTTAGCAAACAGAGCTAGGCCCAAGGTCAGTGGCTCAAGGGCACATCTTGCTGAGCCAGGGGCCTACACCCTGCTACGTCTATTCCACAGCCTATCATGGTTGCAGAACGGCCAAGACAGAGGTCTAGGCAAGGGCCTGGGCACCTCAGGTGAAAGTCTTGAACTGCTTCCTTCAGCTTGTCTTCTGACCTCCAAACACACAGTGGCATGTTTACCCACAGACAGACAGTCACAAACATACACAACTAAAGAGAATTTAGAATGCTGTATCAGACTTCTTTCAAATGTACAAAAGAGTGTAGCATCTTATATATATTTAAAAGATATGCTACATTGATTTAGCATTCACTCCATTGTAATTCCAGTACTTGGGAAAGATAGATAGGAGTATTGGAGTTCCAGGTTATCCTGTCTCTACACCAAGTTCAAGGTCTACATAGTTGGAGGCCAGCCTGGTCTACATGAACCCAAAAAACCCAAATCCAAATAACAGCAAACCAGAAACTAAAATAAGAACAAATTATCTTTCTCCAGGTGCAATCATGGTTTAATGTGCTGTGTATAATTTCACCTTTGCTTTCCACATGGGTTCACAAACCCATCCATTTGCTTGTGCCATACAGCATGGTCAAGTGTCCTGATCATGATTACTGATAACCACAATCCCACCCTCAGAATTCTACTACATAAATCTAACATAAGACATGGGTTATGGGAATTCTTCTGAGGCTGTCAACATACAGTGTGCCTGGGCTGGAATCTCCAGCAGACTGGGTAGGCCATTTTTCTCCTCCTGGCTTTTGAATACCATTTATGTACTTGCTAAACTATCAGGAAATCTTTTTCTCCCACCAGGCTCACCCACCCCTTGAAAACTGGCTGTAGGAGTCACCTTTACCCAGAGCCTTGCTTCATCCCACACCCATAGATGGTGAATGCCCACCCTCTGAATATCTGGGAACCCCAATAAAGGCTCTGTTCCATCCCTGCAAGGCCCTCAAAGTTGCTTGTCTTCAGAGTTTGTGTCAGGGGTGCCCACACTCCCATGTGGCCAGAGACAAGTCAAAGACCACAGGGCACAAGAGTGGTCCCAACTTCGCTTATGGTTTAGGCACTGTGAGGATGCTACAGGGCATGTCCTGGGTCAGTTTTCTCCCATCCTGCTAGAAAGCACAAAGCCAGGTCTTGGTTTCTTGCCCCAACATTCAATATTCATACGGGCCTCTAGCCTGGGCAGTGCAGAGATTGAAGTGGATACTTTGTAGCTATACCTTTCAGCCCAGGGGCACCGGTTGTGAAAACCACAAAAGCAGGCACATGGGGGTGGGGTGGAAGGTGGGAGGTGGGGCGTAGGGGTGGGAAGAGCAAGTCAGCCAGGAGTTGGCGGAAGAGCACACAGTGGGAGGGTGTTGTGGGAAGGCGCCTCGGGTTTGTGTGTGGGTGGTGGTGTCCAGAAAGCCAGGTGGGCTGTGGGGCTGAGCACAGCGCCTTTCTGTCTCCACTTCTGGTGTTTGGACTCCAGCATTTGCCAGCCTCTTCCTGAAAAAGAACAGTGTTTTGAAAAGGTACCCGGCACCGTGTTACTGGCCCTGTGGTTCCAGCCTGGGTGGGGAATTCAGAGAGCCTTTTTCTTCCTCAGATAAGGGTCTCATCAGGAATGGACCTTGGCCCCAGCCAGCAGGGAATTAGAGTACTGGACAAAACGGGAGTCCTAAGATAGCTTTCTTCCTCGTCTACGAGAGCCTTGAAACTTCTGTTGGGAGCTGTTGAGGCACATGATGAAGACCCCAGTGTGCACAGGAACCAGTTGCAGGGAGGTCCTTGGTAGCAGGCCCAGTAAGCTGACTGCAAGGCACAGCCAGTACTCATTCTCACTTCTTCCCCGTGTTCCACAGAAATGGGATCTCTGTGATTAGGTTTCATGCCTGAAAAATGTATCATCAACATGCTGTGCCAGTGTCCTAAGGTGGGAGCTCTTAGAGCCTGTGAATTCACTGACAAATCATTGTATTTTCTCCTTTAGTGGGTTCCTTCTGTTCTCAAATGCTCCAGGATCCAGCATTTCATCCAGGAAGTCTGTGCCCTTTGCTCTGTGAAAGGAGCAACTGCCTGTGGTTAGATGAGTGCCTTGTTACCCATGTGGCAGATGCCAGCCAGGGTCTCTGGAAAACTCTGGGGCCACAGCAAAGAGCAAAAAGAAACTTGATCATAGCTTATATCAGAGACTTGAGCATAGTAAGGAAAAAGATATGCAAGGATCAGTCTAGGGAGAAGGGTCAAGGCTCCGAAAGGTGAGATTGGATGGTTGCAGAGTGCCCTGCTCAATGGTCTGTGAACAGCTGCCTTCCTTAGGGACACAGTTATTTGGGTGAATTAGAAGAAGGATGTGTGAGACCACCCTAGTTTTTCTCAGGTGAGTTATTCTACCTTGGAAGTGATGTAGCCTCGGGCTCATATAACACCTGCCTCCTGGAATTGGTCTGAAGAGTCGTGGATGGAACACAGTTGGTATCGGTGTTATTCTGAATGTTCTGTTTTGACAGAGTTGCTCCTGCAGGATGGAGAACTTCCTGAGGCTGCTGAGGGAGCATGGGGACACCCACTCTCCCCCACAAGAGCTGGTGACTCTCGCAGGCAAGCTGTGTCGGGACTTCCAACACAACCTTGTTCAGGTGTTATCTTTGGTGGAAGCCATTCTGGACAGCCAGCATCGTTGGCATCTGCTAGAAAATGCGGATGTGGCGCTGGTGTGCACCCAGGTCCTGATCCAGCAGGAGCAGCAGTTTTCAGCCCTCCAGATTCTAGAGGTATGATAGAGAGTTGTGGGGACACAGCAGCCTCCACCATCCCCAAGGTGTCATAAGCTCAGGCAAGATGGCCCACTCTCACTTGACCAAGATATTCCTTGGTGACCTTGACAAATACCTTTTAGAAAATCCTTATTGGATGGTGATCCTGTGCCGGGTGGTGAGCAGATGTGTTCATGTGATGCTGTGTAGCACCTTTGACATAGACACCTAGATATCTGACCTGAAGCTTTGATAAAATGGTGCATAGCAGTAATCTCAGCACTCAGGAGGCCAAGGAAAGGCAATGGCGAGTTACAGACCAGCCTGTGTCAAAATGATAACACAAAACCATCCAGAAAAAATGAGATCAACAGACAGGGAGCGCATGGTTGGAACTGAGGTGACTAATCAGTAACAATTAGTGGTATTGGTGATTAGAAACCCTGGAGAGGGACTAGGAACTCATTTAGGGAGTTATTGCCCAGAGCCAGGTAAAGAGACTAGCACATAGTGAAACTGCTATATTTGCTCTCTGTACATGTATGATTC
Source organism: Peromyscus attwateri (assembly GCA_902168425.1). Taxonomy (NCBI): domain Eukaryota; kingdom Metazoa; phylum Chordata; class Mammalia; order Rodentia; family Cricetidae; genus Peromyscus; species Peromyscus attwateri. Next base: position 7,554 of record CABHPP010135070.1, read on the forward strand.
ATTGGGTGACTGGGTTTACTTATTTATTCGGAGGGCTGAAGGGTTTAAGATCAGAAACCAGATCTTAGATCTGTTTGTTGCTGGCATAAATGTCTACCATGGCCTGTGAGGTAACTGGCTGGCCCAGGGTCACACTTCCTCAGGGACTAGTAGGAATTGGAGGGCTTGTATGTTTGGCTAATGTTAGTCATTTGTTGACCAGTGGGTTCGAGTATAGATGACTGCCTTTCCCATAGGCTGGATTGGTATGGATGACAGATTTCCACACACTCCAGGACCTATAGGGGTGACTGGTTTCAGCAGGCTTTCCCCACAGGGGTGTCGGGTGCCAGGAGGCAGCAAGGAGCTGGTACAACTCTGGAATGACATTCACTACCACCTGACCATGAGGAAGCTGGGTGTCACCATGCTGAGCCCAGTGCAGAAGTTTCGCTGCAGGAAGAGGTACTTGCTAATTCTCCTCTGTTCTGGATCCTTGGGTCTTCCAGGGGCCAGATGTGTCATCTGAAACCCAAGAGAGCTGAGGAAACAAGGATAGGAAGTCACCTTAGCAGTATTTATTGAAATGTAATGAACATCGTGACTGCAACCCCTTTGTGCCCATCACCAAGCCCGACAGCGCAGTGCTGTGGTGGCTGGAAGTGGATTGCTGTGTGCACCTTGACATCCTGACTGTACTTCCCGTCATCACTAGACAAGAAGCCTGTGGATGAGGATAGTGAGTGTGAAGGGCAACTGAGTTTTGCTCAACTGTTTCTCAGATCATCTGTTCCCCACATCTAGGTGCCAGGCTGGACGTGGGGCAGGGGCTGCAGGATGAGACGGTTATCAATATTAGTCTCATCTTTATCATTTATGGAGGAGAAATCTTGCATGAAATAGCCAAGTCCCATGCCGGAGGAGTTTCATGGGAGATACAAAGTCAGGGTTCCCTAGACACTGAGATTGTGCTGAGATTGTGGAGCTTTTGTTCTTCATCTGGGGCCTCTCAGTGGGGAAGGAGGGCTGCAGGCTTCCCTCTGCTGATCCAAGTAATCCAGGCTTCCTGAGTCTCAGGGTCCACTCACTGTAGGAAGAACAGAGTTATGGGGGTTTTGTTTTTTGTTTTATTTTGTTTTTAACCAGAATCTAAAAAATATTGACAGTATGAGATAGGTCCTTGGAAGCTCAGTAGGTAATCAGTCATTGGAGACAGACAGTCAACCTCGGGAGTAGGTGGGCAGTGACCAGAACATGGATATGCTGTGAATATGCTGGTCAGCACTGCAGTGTCTTGGAGATCATCTGTGGTCCAGAGCTGAAGTATAAGAAGGAGGTGCCCTCTGTTGATGAGGAACTGCCCGGAGCAGGGTAGTTCGTTCTGGATGTGTTTGGGCTGGTGGAGGCTCTGGAGTCCTAGGTGGATTGCATTTGGGATGTGTTAGATGAGATGCTCTTGGGCTGTGCACACATGCCATACACCTGAATATCATCTGTTCAACAGATAGGTGACCTTTATACATGTCCTATGTCCTTTATGAAGAAATTCAAAGAAAGATCAGGGGAAATCAGCCTAGACATAAGAGAAAGATGGTTACAGAGTCCCCTTAGTGACTCAGAAACCCCCATTCAGTGCAGAGAGAAGGAGGAAATAATGATGGTCCTCCTGCATGGTGCAGGGGCTTCTGCACACAGAGCATAAAAGGGGAAGTGTGGCAGGAGGGTGAGAATGGAGGAGACAAGGGGCGAGGAAGCTGAGTTCAGGGGATGCGTGGGAGAGGGCCAAGGGGAAGCCAGAATCAGTATATGGAAGGTTGTGGCAATAATGTTTCTTACTCTCCGAGAAGTTATGCTGTGAAGGACTGAGCCAGGAGAGGTGGCTAGACAGATTCATGTGTAAGGTGAGAGATTCCCAGCTTTAAGAGCTCATGGGGATGACCCTGAAGAAGAAATGCTGGAAGAAATTTGTTAAACCTTCTGTAAACAGGGCAGTACAGGGAGTCAGTGTTCCTGCTGAGCCGAGCTCTGGGGTATCCTGTCCTCACTGGGGGACTGCAGAGTGTGGTAGACAACCAAGTGGCCTCCCAGGAAGTAGAAATTAGGCATTTTGAGGTGACTTGGAATGAGAGGCAGGGCTGGACTGGAGAATGCATCTCAGAACTCCTTCCCTGTGCAGTGCCAGGACTTGAGAAGGGAACAGGTGGAGCTTATGTTATAATTCCTCCTGGCCCTCCTTATCCAGGAACCCCCCACCTCTTACCCTCTGCCCTGAGGGCCCTAAGAGCCGGAACTTCCTCCCAGAGATCCGCTGCCATCTGCAGAACTTTGCCACAGGTGTGAGCACTTATCCCAAGAAGGCCCAGTTGGTAAGGACAACAGCCTACTCCAAGTGGCTTCTCTGCCACACTCCAGAAGCCTTCCTTCATCCAATAACTAAGTCTCCTCACCTCCTCCTGAGTAACTCTCTTCTCTTCCCAAGCAGCTTTTCCTACTTCCCTCCAGCCGACTTCCCTTCCATCTTCCCCAGGTCCTCCTTGTCCTTCTCCTAGGCAGATCCTTCTTCTTTCAGGCAGCCCCCTCCACTATGTAGCTCCTTTAGCTGTCTTTATTTCCTTCTCCTCAGCTCATTGGGATCCCCAGCCCCCTCCTAGGGTGCTGGTGTATTCCACCTTTTCCTGACCTCTCCTTTGCCAAGCTTGGTTTTCTCATGTGTGGGTGCCTACTTCTCACCCTGGTTAATTCACAGATGCTCCCCAGTCCTGTGCTCTGTGACCCCAAGTGAAGGTCACAATGGGGCATGGAAGGGGGCTCCTGGTTGAGAGCAGTTGAGAGCAGGCACTGATTCATGGTAGCATCATTCTAGCCCTTTTCCTGTCTTAGGGTCTTGGGTACTTAGAGCTTCAGCTGACCTAGAAAGGAGTGGGTGCAGGAGGTGGGGCATATGTGTATTGCTCTCTACATCTTCAGCATGGGCTAAGTAGACAATCTGTTTCCAGTGTACCAGTTCACTGATCACCATCTCTGCCACCATTCCAGGGGTCAGGCTGGGCTGTGCTTCCTTAGTGAATATGAGCTGTCCCAGTTACCTCTGTGCACCCTTGTAACTCAAGGATGATTGTCTTATTTGGGGGTTAGAAGGAACTGGCTTTGAAGACCGGCTTGACTCCTGAGCAAGTGTACAACTGGTTCGCCAATTATCGGCGACGTCAGAAGGCTTGTGCCCTGCACATTGAAAATCAGGAGGCCACATCAAAAGTCTCCAGTGCAAATAAGAGTGGTCCTGAAGCACTGCCACTTTCAGAACACCATCACGAGTCTGCAACTGTGTCTCAGTGGTCAGGTGAGCAGCCCAAGGGCTTCTTGGGGGCTGATTTTTACAAGATCTCGCTGACTTGGGATTGACCATGGCATGGCTGTGTGTGTCTGAAAGTGGGGATTGACATAGTGAGGAGGGGGCAATGAGTAGATCTGGGAAGCAAATCAATCTCCAGGTTTGGAATTGTTGGTTTGTACTGAAGTCGGACCAAGGGACAAGCTACTGTGGAGCTGCTCTCAGCTAGGAAGGAGGCTAAGACCCACTGCACCTCTCTCTCTGCTCTACTTTTAGCTGGATATGAAGGAAGTGCGACTCTACAGTCCCCAGAGACTACCCAAGAATCACATGGATTGCAGTCCTTGGCTGTGAACTTTTATGAAGACAGCACAATCTCACAGTCATGGCTTTCAGGTAGTGCCATCAACTCAGTCCATGGGACATGTTTCCTCTTTGGTCCCATCCTTCTTTGGGTGGAGAGAGGAGTATAATTTAACCTTAACCCCAGCCATTGTGTGCGGGGCCTTGACATTGTGGGTTGATTTTGTATTCTTTTTTTTTCTGACTATTTGGTTAGGTTTTTATTTCATGGAGTGAGCAGCAGCTGGTATGTTTCTCACTGCCTGATCTTCTCCATGCACTTTGCTCCCTGTGGCAAGGCACAAACCTTCGGCATACATCCCAACATTGATCAGTCATGGGAGCATTGCCAGGCTGAACACTGGCCAGGTGATGGTTCATGTGACCTCTCTTCTATGAAATGGGGATGTGATAGGGCCTGTCATACAGGCTGTCACAGAGATTGAGGGGATATTGAACAAAAGCTTTGTCCATGTTTGAGGCACATTAGCACTAATGGAATTTTAATTAGATTGTTGTCAGCTTCTGCCTGATGTTCCTTTAATACTAACCATCATTTATTCACTTAATATTAAGGTCTTGTCAGTCATTTTCTGTTTTGGGGTTCCATGCAACAGACTTTATAAGTGTCTGTGACTGAGCACATCAGAGCCCAGACTTGGCAGCCTCAGGGATGAGCAGGCAGGGTGATTAGTAATGTGCCAAGTTCCACAGCTTTGTCTGCCACACTCCACATTTCCAACATTAGATGGCGTCACCTCCCAACTCCTCCCTCCCAGCCCTGGCCTCTACCCACCAAAGGCACATTGTTTGGTTATGTTCCCCTGGTCACTCTATGGATGTGAGGGGTACCAGGAGGAGCTAAGTTACCGTCCTGTCAGCCTCACCTCCATGTGTCCTGCCCCTGGCCCCTGTTCCCTGGCTACTAGCAGCAACATGCTTGATTACTCTATGGCTGCCCCTGATTCAAGGATGATGTCCCTTGCACTGTCATCTTCCAAGGAAGTTTTCCTCTACATGGGGCAAATGGACCATAAAAACCAGCTGGATTATAGGATGGATCCTGAAGATGCCACCATGGCCATGGCCTTTGCTACCCTTAGCAATCCCAGCCATGCAGGTGGGTCCACCTTGCACAAAAATGAGATTCTGGTCTATCCCCCACAACTACTCATGTCCTCAGGTCCTTAGGCTCTGTGTTGGGGAGGAAGTGTGGATATGACCACCATCTGCTTGAATCTTTAATGTTCAGTGAAATCCAGAACTACTGGAGCAGGAACAGACTCTCCCCACAAATTATCCAGATTATTTCTCATTTATGTCTATGAGTAAAAAAATGAATGAAAAACAAGACAATTGGGAAAGAGTTAATAACTACTAGGAGACAGTAGTTATGTCCATATGTCAAACTGTCCCCACCCCCCAAACTGTCCTTTCTAATGCATGAGTACCCGCTCCTTTCTGTCCTGCGCATCACTCTAGGGTAGAAATGTCAGGAGTTTCATTTTCAGTTATCACTGTAGTTGTAAGTGCCTTTAAATTGCATTGTTGTGTCTATAACACAACAGAGTTATGCGACTTTCCATCTTGCAAGGCCCTGTTGACTTGCCTTGTGTTTCTTAGCATTCCTTGAACATAATTGTCTCTTTAAAAAAATACATTTTTAAAATGCACTTCCTCTAGCAAGCCCCTATCACCTAAAGGTTCCATACCACTCCACAACCCCCGAAAAGCACCACCAAAAGTGGACTAAGTTTTCAAATACCTGAGCTATGGGACACAGTTCTCATCCAAAGCATCACAAGCTCTGTATTTTAAAAGTATCTCTCTTTCTCTGTCTCTATCTGTTATTTTACAAACCAACCACAGTTTCCCCTCCCTCCTCTCTTCTTGTTCCCTTCCTCCACTTTCTGTATACCCTCCTCATTCACTCCTCCTCCATCTCCATTCAGAAAGGGGTAAGCCTTCCCCATGGGCATCATCAGCATGGCATATCAAGTTGAGGCAGGACCAAGCTTCTCCCCACTGCATCAAGGCTGAGCAAGGCATCCCACCATAAGTTCCAAAAAGCCAGCTTTATGTACCAGGGGCAGGTTCTGATCCCACTGCTAGGGGCCCCACAGACAGACCAAGCTACAGAACTCTCACCCGCATGCAGAGGGCCTAGGTCAGTCCCATGGAGGCTCCCTAGCTGCTGGTCCAGAGTCTGTGAGCTCCCACTAGCTCAGATCAGCTGTCTCTTTGGGTTCCTCCATCATGATGTTGGTCCCACTTGCTTGTACAATGCCTCCTCCCTCTCTTCTCTCCATTTGACACTCACTGCATACACCAAGCTTGTTGGCTGGCCTGAGAGCGTCCAGGGAGTCTCTTACTTCTACCTCCAATTTAGTTGTCAGGCAGGAGGCTAGAGCAAGTTTTGCCCCAGGCCCCTGTTTCTGGTCTGGGGTCAAGCCATGTTAGTTAGCTGGCTGTACTACTGCATGGTCTAAAGGCAGTGTGGAGCCTTCCTTTCAGGCTTCTCTCCTACCTGTATATCCACCCAGAGATAACCCAATCTACTATCTTGTCTTCTAAGAGTTAAAGGTCTTCCAAAAAGTCACTCTTGTGGCACAGCTGGAGAGAAAGTGAATGGGCAGGGTGAGGTAGCACCAGCTTTCTCCTGAATGAAATCTCAGAAACCTAAGATAAGAGGTAAAAACTGGAAACAGTAAAGCTGGCATGTGGCCAAAGCCTGAAGTGCAGGTTGCATGTCATGGACAAGAGGGGGAACATGTGGAGTAGATTGAAACTGTGGCATTGGACTGTCGAAAGCCCGTAGTGGAAAGTCCAGCCTAGAGTCAACAGAAATGGACTTTCACTTTGTCTCTGAAGGTCAGATAGGCCGCAGAGGTTGGAAGATCTGCCCATCATTTTCTTGAGAGTGAGGCTGAGACCCTGGGGTGGTGAACTGTTTTCTTACAGCTTTGGCTGCCTCCAGGAGACAGTGGCTGTGCCACAGGTGTGCTGTGTGCCTTTCTTTCACCTATGGTTTGTGGAATTTCTTTACCTGCAGAATTTATTGACCTCCACAGTAGTTGCTCCAAGAGCTTATACCCAGAGGATAGTCCAGGACTGAGCAGTGGGGAGGCAGCTTCCACTGCAGGCTCCAGAATTCATCATCCCCACAGGTAAGGCAGAAGAGTCCTGGGCATTCTGTGGATCACAAGGCAGGATAGGGCTTAGTTTACAGACTCATCACTTCAGAATCTGCAGATAAGGTTCTTTCCTTATGTGTTTCTGAAAATGTTAATACTCCTTCCCTCAACCAAGGAACACCACAAACACCAGCACATACATGGACATCCTGTACCTTGGACGGTATGCAAGCTTGCCCCTGGCCAGAGCTCTTCCTTGAATTTACAAGCATTTTCTTCATATTTATTCCATAGACCAAGGCTGCTGGTTTCTGAGAAGTATCAAGGTTTTACCTTTTAATATTTCAGATTGTTTTGAAAGGGCTTAAAAAAACCTAAGAGATGCCAAGACATGGGCTTTATTAAGATAGGCTACCAGGGCTTCTGGGAGGACTGGAGGGGCATGAGTGTATAGGCCAGTAGAGGGTTCTGTGGTAGAGAGATAGTGTCCAACAGCCTAAGGGACTAAAGAGACAAAGATGGATAGTGTCCAGAGTATCCCAGGGTTCTATTATTGAGAGAAGATGCCCCAGGTTTTCAAGAGACTGTAGATTGGTGAAGTATATGAGTGATCTGAGGTATTTCGGTCAAGATAAGATGACAAAAACCTCTAGGTTGGAAGATATCTCAAGAAGACTGGAAGTAGTGCCTGGGGTCTTCTGATGCTAAAAGAGTTGCTCCATCCTGTTTCAGTATACACCTGTCCTGTCTTCACTAGGGATGGCCAAGGCCGTGTTTCCAGGTGGTGATGGAACCTTTCTCATGTCACCCACCGGGTCTGTGACACACCAGGGCTAGGGACGTTCTTCCGATAGAGTGGTTAGCTTCATTCTTCTGTGTGACGGTATTCCAGGGGGAGATAGAAACAGATGTAAAATCATTCCAGACAGGGAACTGAAAACAAATCAAAGTAGCAATACCACCAAAGTCCATGGGGGAGGATAAGTTTAAGGGGTCACTTACAGAGTAGGGATGACCGAATGCAGCTGCATTGCCAAAAGCCTACCCCAACATGTGTGATGACCCCCAAAACCTGGAATCCTGAAGCTCTCTTGTAGGCAATTTGACAAGTTTAGTATCCTCCCTGGGCATCTCAGCTCTTCAGAGTCTCCTTCAGGCAGCTTGGCTAATCCAAGTCTCCACACTCAGCAGTTGCTTACTGCTTCGATAACCTTAGGGGAGGGATCTTTGTGAATCTTAAAAGTTTCAGCTTTCCCAGATGTGAAGTTTGTTTAATTCCTGAGTCTCATGCATCTTCCTCCTTCCTGAAGGGAATGCTTCAACCAGGAGGAAATGACTCCATGACAGTTCTGTAGAATTCCATGTAAATAGAATCAGATACTGTGCACTCAGGGGTTTTGTTGTTTTTTTGTTTGATGACAAAAGGTTTTTTCTGTAGATTTGGCTGCCCTTGTACTCCCAGCTGTCCTCCTGCCTTAGCCTGGGAGTGCTGTAATTGTAGGTTTTGGCTCCATGACCAGCCTTTTGCTTGCTTTTGCTTTGCTTTTCTCTGGTGTCAAGTGCTTAGTGTATGCACTGTGAGATTGTCCTGGGAGGACCGGATCAGCATCACTGATGCCCTCTTCATTTGCTGTCTATGACCTACCACATGAGCCTGATCACATTATTATGTTTTCCTCCTGACTAACTCTTCAGAGTGCCCTGTCTGACTAGTGTTCACAATTCCATCTGTCATGCAGAATGGCTTTGATATATAGATATGGGACTATGGGGATGTCATTCAGTATCCCCTAGAGACAGAACCTTTCCTGACGTGAGAAACAGAATTGTACAGGACAGAGGTCTTCCTTTTCAGTTTTCTAGAGGTGTCACCAGCCTCATCTGCCATGCCAGCACCTGTGTCAACCATGGAGCTGTGCCAAACCTTGCCCTCCAGCCAGGTGAGACACTCTGAGGTTTGCATGTTTCTCCTCAGAGGTGGTTATCCTGGGTAGTGAGTAAGGGACAGAAGTAACTTGTGGGTGGATGTTACTATATTCAGAACTGGGTAGGGGTTGGGGTACAGATCCCTCTCCTAATTCCAGAATGGGTCTGATGAGGCCAGGAGGTACCCAGGTAGGAAGGCAGGTGTTTCAGAGCCTGAGAGCATGCCTCTATGTGTAATGCTGAGCTGGTTTTTCAGGTGCACTGGCCTGACGTCCAGACCTCCCTCTTGGAATGCTTTCTGGAGAGCCATGATGCTTTTTGAGTTTTCTCGGTGTAGCCCGGGCCAAACTACCCATGAGGAGATGGGCCAGCACATGGAATGAGCAAGTGCGGATTATTCACCAGTTCAACACAAGTTACAGAGCTTTTCCCTAAACAAAAATCAGTGTTCCCAGAGTTCCCCAAGAGAGCCTGCTAGGAAGTCCCAAAAGTTCTTGTCACACCACGCTGAGTAGTTTGGATGGCAGTTCTCTGTATTGGCAAAGTTTTTGAGAAAAATTTACGGTATCATAAGTCTAAGGTAGGATTGCTTCCTGTAGGCAAGATAAATGTGAATTGAGCCTAATGACAAGTGCTGAGCAGGAAGGCTACCTAGATCAAGGAAGAATTTTCCACTGTTGAGCCTTCCTACTCACCTGTACATGGGGTCACCCTATTCCACTCATTAACTTTATGAGTGGGTATGGAGGGTGATATGACAATCCTTTCTTTGTTCATGGGCCCTCCTCCTAGAGTTCTGAGCAACAAAGTCGACTGGAGATAGCTCAGATAGGGTGAAGCAGGTAGGAAGTGAATCTTCCTTACCACCTTGAATCCTTTATGTTTCTGAAAGTATTGTTTTATTAAACTAAATTAAGGTTTTCGTTTTAAACTCCCCACTTTATACTGTACCCTAACATCTGTTCATATCAATGCAAAGAGATTAACACCAGTTTTCCCCAGACCGGTGTTTGTGGTGGGGTGGTGGCAACTGATGCTCCCTAAACTGCCAATAGATGTTAACTGTTTCCTAGCATAGTTTATAAGCACCATTTGGCTGGCATCCTCTCTCATCTCTGTTCCTTCCCCTTTGGTTGGTTATTTCTTCATTATAAATTCCTGAAAGCTCTATTTCTTGTTGAGTTGTTGTGGTCTATATGATTTGCTGTGGAGTCTGATGGCCCTCTCATCACCTGCCTGGGTGTCTGGTGAGGTACACAGATGAGGAGCTACTGCTGGGGTACAAAGAAGGTTGGGTTCACTAAGCAGGGGAATCTTAACCAAAATTGGAGATGGGTATTATGGGAGAGTGGGGTAGGGGTTTTCAGCAAGTGAAACGTGCTTTGTCACTGTGGATGAAGCCTATTATACTCTTCAGCTAGGGATCAGATAGTCCTTAATCCATGAAGGGGAGGCAGGCACTGACAATGGCTTCTCAGGAGCTCAAGTCAGAGGATCTGTTGACATCAACCACTTATCTTCTGGCCACAGGAATACTGAGTCTCTAGGCCTGCTCACATGGCTGACTCCCCTAGATTCAGGGGTGGTGTGGGCAGTGACTGCTTTGCTTTGGGTTGCTGAAGAGGACTACTGGTCCTCTCAGGAGGCTTAATCTGTCCTCAGCCTGTGAACTCTATTATGTATGTCAGGATATGATCTCCAGTGTCTTAGTTTACTTTCTTGTTGCTTAACACAGTGGCCTCTCAGGGCCTTCCCAAGGCAACTCCAGCACTGCCCCACATGGCCTGACTTCAGCTGTTCTCTGAAACCATGAAGCAGGACTTCCTAAACCCACCAATCTTACATCTTGTGTGCTTTCAAAATAGTAATACATGGATGCTGCTGCTGCCAACTTCAGGTAGAGCCTGTCTCCTTGTGACCATGGCAGCATCAGCTTCTATGTGCTGACTCTGTAAGGCACTTCCATAGTCAGTTGACTTAGAGAAACAGGGAATCCCTTCAGCTTTGGTTTGCTTTCATCAAATGAGTTTGGACCTTCACAGAATGGAGCCTCCAGTGGGATGCCTTCAGCACACCCTCCCCATTGGCCAGAACAGCACTTTTCTCTTTAGTGGTGCTGATCTCTGACAGTTACAGCTTGTGTCTAGTCACCAGCCTGATGTTCTCACATCTTGAAATTTTCTCTACCTAACAGAGGATCTCATTACATTCAAATTTAGATTCACTCAAGTACTTGGGGAACAATCAGAATAAAACCAGAATCTTGCCAGATTATTTCATGAATTGTGTCTGTCCAGGTTTCTGATAGAATGCTTCTTGCCTTCTGAAATTTTGAGCAGGGCTGAGGCAGGTAAGTACAGAGAATAGTTTAGTGACCTGAGACTCTCAGTTTGGGCTGTACACATACTCCATTTATCATATTGCACTTGGTAGTCTTAGAGCCTTACCTGCATATACTCTGCACACTCTCATAGCAACCTATCAAGGTGGGATTCCCATCTGCAATGGAATACACATGTATCCTTCTGAACAGTGGAATATGCTTCTTCCCTAACAACCAGCAAACTTGGACATAATCCACTCTAATATATTCCAAGTTATGTCAGGGTACAGGGCTGGGGAAGGGCCATCCAGTATGACCTGGTTTTGATTCATGTGTGGTAAGATATACCATTTTCTTAAGTAAAGTTTTAGGCAAACTGTTCTATATACCACTGTCTTAGTTAGAGTTACTCTTACTGTGATGAAACACCATTACCAAAGCATGTGGCACTGAAAGGTCTATTTGGTGTACATTTCGACATCCTAGTTAATCATTGAAGGAAGTCAGGAAAGAACCTCAACAGAGCAGGAAGCCTGAAAACAGGAACTAATGCAGTGACCATGGAGGTGTGATCTTACTGGCTTGCATACTGTTTTAGAGGTTTATTTCATTATCATCATGATGGAGAAATGGCAGCACACATGGCACTGAAGCAGTAGCTGAGTGCTACATCCTGGTCTGCAGGTAGAGAGAGAGAAAGAGAGGGGTGCTGGCCTGGGCCTGGTGTGGGCTTTTGAAACACCGAAGCTGACCCACCCCCAGTGACACACTTACTCCAACAAGGCCACACCTCCTAATCCTTCTAATCCTTCTCAAGTAGTGCCACTCCTTGATGACTAAGCACTGAAATATATGAGCCTATGGGGGCATTCTTACTTAAACGACCACACTCCATCCCCTGGTCCCCATAGCCTTGTAGCCAGATCATAATGTAAAATGCATTTAGTTCAACTTCAAAAGTCCTCATAGTCTTTCACAGTTATAACACTATTTAAAAGTCCAAAGTTCAATATCTCTCCTGAGACTCATGGCAATCTTCAAAATGTAATCACCTTTAAAATCAAACCCAAAAAACAGATTACATGCCTCTAATAAACATTACCATTCCAAAAGGGAGGAAAATGAACCTAGTGAGGAATTACTGGACCAAAGCAATACTGAAACCCAGCAGGACAAACTCCAAAATTTGCATCTCCATATATGATGTCAAAGAACTCTTCAGCTCTCCACCTCTATTCAACTTCGTTGACTGCAACATGCTTTTCTCTGTTGGGCTCATTCTGTACTCTTTCTGTAGCTCTTCTTGGCAGGATTCCCACAGCGCTAGCATCTCCAACATCGTGGGACCTCCAACAAAATCCAGGCTTTATTGTCACACGTCACATAATTTACACTGCCCTCAGCACTGCTGTCTTTCATGCTCCTACTAGAATGACCCATTCAACCCTGCTTAAAGTGTTCAACCTGTTTTCTAGCACAAAGTCTCAAAGTCCACATTTTGCCAACAAGTAGCATTGTTAGGCTAGTCATAGCAATTCCCCACTCCCTGGTACCAACTTCTGTCCTAGTTAGGTTTACTATTGCTGTGACAAAATGCCATGACCAAAGCAAATTGGGGGAGGAAAGGGTTTAGTTAGCTTACTTAGGAGTGACTATGATTAAAATCAGATGCCTTATGGGAAGTGACATGAGCAGTAGAAAGATGATTATCAAATCAAAGAACCATCCTCACCATGCCTTTTAGTAACCTAATGCCTTTTCCCTTGAATCACATAAAAGGAAGCCCAAAGGAATAATGGGGGCCCTTGAGCTTCATCACTCATATATGGTCCACTGTTCCTTTGCAGTGTAATCTCATTTTTTCTATTGTTTTGCTTTAAATACAGTTTTCTTGCTACTTTGAAAATCTGTGTTGACCTTTTTTTTTTCAGTGTTTTTGAATTAGAAACCAACAACCTGGAAACACCTGACTCTGACTACCGGTAGCAAGACTGATAACAAAACTGATGTCTTGTTTGGGAAATGTTAGATCACAAAGCCTATAGCTGCCTTTCTTACCTAGAAATTAGCCCACAACCCAGCAGCTAGCTGAATACTCCTCAAGCTTGACATAAAAACCTATTACTGTTAGGTTGAGTGCTTAGGACTAAATTGAATGTTGTAGAACTTCCATCTAGCCTCTGCAAACCTGCAAGCATCGGTGTTATGGGTGAGGGTTAGAATTAGGGTTAGGGGTTAGTGTTAGGATGAATGAAGATAAAAGTTAATCATTAGGGCTTTCCTTTGGGTTAAAGCTAGGGTTAGGAGTTATTTTACTGATACGGTTGGGGATAAGTAAAGGTTATGGATTATAGTTATACCTTACAGTTAGGTAGAGGGTTTTAGTTACAGTTAGATAGAGGGTTTTAGTTATAGGTTATATATGAAGGCTTAAAGTTATCTTCAGAGATGGGGTTAGCATTAGAATGAGTATTAGGGTTGTTAGAATTTTCAGTTACATTTAGTATTGATGTTAGAGATAGATTACTTTTAGGTTATTAGTAATTAGTGATTAATAATAAGTGATAGGTAAGTGTTAGTCTGTGAAGTAAAAGTTAAGGTTTGAGTTAGGTTTTAGTGTTAGAGTTACATCTGTAGGTCACTGTTAGAATTAACTTTAGAGTTTTGGGTAATCACTTAGAGGGATTATTGTTATAGTTAGGAGTAGGCTTAGGGGTTATGGTTGGGCTTTTAGTTACAGGTTAGGATTATTTTTAGGGTTTTAGTTTAGAAGTTACAGTTAGTGTTAAGATGGAGTTTAGGATTATATGTTAGGGTCTAGGAATGAAGATAGGGTTAGGAATACCAATACGGTTAGGGGTAGGATGACGTATTATGTTTTACAGGATAGGGTTAGAAATACTGATATGGCTAATGCTGGTGGTTAGGGTCATGTACTAGGGTTTGGAGGTTAAGGTTACTGGTTAGTTGTTAGGTTAGAGTTAGTGGTTAGGGTTAGGAATACTGATATGGCTAGTGTTAGTGATTAGGATTGTGTACTAGGCTTTAGAGGTTAGGGTTACTGGTTAGGTGTTAGGGTTAGAGTTAGTGTTTGTGTTAGGGTTAGGATTTAGGTCTTAGGGTTTGTATTAGTGTTAGAATTTAGGGTTAAGGTTAAGAAGTTGATGTTTGGGTTTGAGGCAGTTACTAGGGTTACTTTTAAAACTTACATTATATTTAATGTTAGAGAATGAAGTTAGGGTTAGAATTTGAATTAGATTATAGGGTTTGGGATAGGATTATTATTAGAGCAACAAGTTATGTTAAGAATAGTGTTAGGGTTTCTGTAGGGCTGATAATCTGAGTTAGGTTCAGGGCTAAATGGAAGGGTTAATTTGAGTGTTCTGGTTAGAGTTTAGAATTGGTGTCTAGATCAGAATTTGTGTCAGTGTTGAGTACAAGGTTAGGGTTCTGATTCAGGTTAGGGTTAAGGTTAGAGAGTTAGTGTTAGATGTTTGGAATTGGGCCATTTTTAGTAAGATTATGATTATGTTTTAGGGTTAAGGCTAGAGTTAGGATTATGGGTCAGGTTTTGTTTAGAGTTACAGTTAGTGTTAAGTACTAAGTTCTAGGCTGTATTTAGGGTTATGTTTTAGGATTTATCATTAGGTAAGATCTATTAATGTTGATTTTAGAAATTACTTCTTGGAGTTAGTGTTTGGGTTAAGTTTATAGTTAGAGGTTAGGTTATAGTTAATGTGTAAGATTAGGGCTAGGGTTATGTTACATTTAGTGATAATGCTGTTATTTTTCTTTAGGCCTTCTGGGAGCTTCTATTGGTGTTAGTGTTTGGACAATTCATGGTAGTACTTTGGGATATGGCTATTACTATGGTTATTATTAAGCCTATTTTATGTTTGGATTTTATAAAGGGTCAGTCAGCATTAGGTTTAGGTTTGTATTACAGTTAATGCTGTACTATACCACCTAAATGCTCCATTGTGAATTCACCTCAGGTGCTCTTATGTCACAGTGTTTCCTTCTGTCATCTATATAGCATGTCACACAAATCACTATACTTGAATATATAAATATGTTCCATCACAATACTCAAATATGATGTAACAATGCTTCACTCTGCCATTACAATTGTTTTCTTTGTCATTACAATGCTCTATTTTCTTGTTATAATAGTCCATATGCTATCATATGACTCAACTCTAACATCATAATGATGAATTGTTGTTTGAGGCCTTGTGACATCAAAAAACCCCACTGTCTCTTCATGATGCTGAATTTTGACATGAAAGTGCTCACATGTGTGATCACAATGATACATTTGGCCAGTAATACTATATATGTCAGCATAAAGTTCATTATGTCAACAGCACTCCATGAGCTACTACAAGGTTCATGGAGTTAGCAAAATAGTGCACTGGATAACCACATACTCTATGGTGCTACCACAATATTATACTGTTTATGAAAGTGCTCCATTGAGTCATTGCAATCCTTAATTATGAAAACTAAACTCTTTTTTGGGCCCTTATCATGCTGCATTAAGCCAACACAGTATTTTATAAGGTTAGCATAATGCTGATCTATGACATCACAATTATGAATTTTGATGTTATAATGTGGCTTTATGACAACAAAGATCCACTGTGCCATCACTATGCTAGATTATGTCATCATGATACTGAATTGTGACATCACACTGCTCCATTTTGTCACTACAATGCTCCAGTTTGTAATCACATTATGAAAATGTGACATCACAAGGCTGCCTCATGCCACTATTAAAGGATATATGTCATCACAGTGACCCACTGTGCCACCACATGTGCTCTTACAACACAGAGCTGTGCCACTGAAAAGGTACATTGTGCCTTCAGTGTTGTTAAGTTTCACTGTCATCATCATGTAAATTATATTACAGTGATTGGTTTTTATATCACAGTGTCCATGGTGACATCGTAATTCCCTATTGTGACATCACAATACCCTGCTGAGGCATCACAGTACCCCCTTATGACTTCAGAAAGATAGCAGCCATATGTAAAATGCTACATTATGCCATCACTATGCCCCATTATGATATACCAGTGTTCCAGTATTACACCAAAGTGAACCAGTGTAACATTACAGTATTGTATTATGACCCAAAAATGATCAATATTTTATTTTCCTATTGCAATGTTGCTTATAATGCCACAGTGCTGAATTTTGAGAACACTTTTGCTTAAGTTTATTATCACAATGTCCTATCTTTGCATAACAATGTTCTTTGGCCATCACAGTGCTGCTTGTGCCATACCAATGCTAATTATGACATCACAGTCCTTCATTATTCTTCCACAAACTTGAATTTTCACAATGCTCCACTTTGCCATTAATAGACTGTACAGCACCATGGCCATGCTGCACATTGTATCACATTGGTGACTTTCAACATCCCAATGTTCTGCTATGCCATCACTGTAATCAGTAGTGCCATCAGAGTGCTGCATTATGACATCACATTGCTGAACGGTAGCATCAAAATGTTTCATTGTCCTATTAAAATGTTAGATTTTGTTATTTCAACTCTTGTGACACAGTAATATCCCTGTATGACATCATAGTGCTGCACTATAGCATTAAGTTGTTATATTGTGATATCACAAAGTTCCATTGTCACATCACAATATTGAAAATTGACATTGAAGTAATCAGTTGTGCTAACATAATGCTGAGTTGTGATTTTTGCAATGCTGTATTGTGCATGCAGTCTTCTATTGTATCACTTCAATACTAAATTTTTTATGATACAATGTTGAATTGTGACATCATAACACTATATTTTATCACAGTGCCCCATTGCACAATTAAAATGCCCTTTGGGAGACTCATAGCTCCCTTGTGAGAAAACAAGATCATGACTTAGAGGAAACCCCTCTCCAGCCTTGATAGCTCCTTATCTCCTTTGAACTACATTCCAGCTTGAGCAACACCCTACTCTCAAGACTAACAGCTTCAATTTCTCAGTTCCCGCAGTCAACACCACTAATACTATTTCTTTGTGTCATACTTTAATCATTAACACTACCTGGCCAAACTGACTGACCCACCCCTGAGTCCTGATAAACCCCAGCCTGTAAGAGAAGTCTGCTTTCTATCCTTCTCTGGTGAATTTATTCAAAATAAACTTGTCTCTATTGTCATGCATTTGCTTGCCTTTCTTTTCTTTTTAGACCTGTGTCATCACAGTGCTATATTGTAGATGATGACTTAACTGTGTACTGCATGTACTACACTCTGACATCATAATTCTCAATTGTTCCATGAACCATGAAAATGTTGAAATTTGACATTATAATGTTCCATTGTACTATGGAACTAGAGTTTATGTTACCATAATAAAGCTGTATGGTGCTATCCCACTGCTAAACTATGATGACAAATCTTAATTGTGAGTTTACAGTGTGAAAGTAATCCTTGTGACTTCAGGATATTCCTTTGTGCCATCTCAAAAATTCATTGTGCCATCATGATGCTCTCTTGTTTTCAATTTTAGCATAACAATGTTGCATTGAATTGTACCATCACAGTGCACCATTTTGGCATCACATTGCTCCAGTATGACACCACAAAATATATTTGTGATATCACACTGCCCTATTATGACATCATAGTGACTCATTTTGATATATCAATATCACATTTTGACATCACAATGCTCCTTTTTTGCATGACAATGTTGTTTGTACCATCACAATGTTCCATTGAGAGATCAAATCATACCTTCTGATATTACAATGCTCCATTATGGGATGACAAGCTAAATTATGACATTGCAATGCTCCTTTGTGATGGCAAATCTCCAGTGTGAGATTATAATGCCTCATTGTTACAACAGTGTACCCCTTTACCATCACAATTAAGTTGTGCAATTATAATTCTCCCTTGTGTCACCATAATGTTCCATTGTGAGATCATAGTGCTCAGTTGTGATATTGCAGCAACCCATTGTGACATCCCAATGAGCCAAAGCAATGTGACAATGATGAACACAGTGCTTCTTAGTCAAAAGAACCCTTACCAACCTCACAATCCTTCTCTAAGAAAACTGTGTCCTCACTGCCTCAGAAAACTCCAGCTCCTCTATCCTCTAACCCAAGTAACAGTACTCAAATGCATGACTGACCAACATCGGATAAAAATTATGAATCAGGTTCCAGGTGCATTGCCTGCCAATGGAACAAGAAAGCTCTGGTTGTTCAAAGCAAAGTCCACATTTGGAGTTACTTATACTACTGTGAAAATTCCAATATAGTTATTGGAGAGACAGAGGTGGACTAGAGAGACATAGAAAAGACATCCTATTCAGATAAACAGGTGCCAAGGTGGAAGAAGAAAAGATGATGGAATGGGGGAATCCCATCAGACTGGGGCTCCCAGGAGAGGACCAGCCTAAGAAGCCACTCCCATTAAGGGTTGGAACATCATATTTGGACCAGGGTTTGGGAAATTTAAAAGGATGGGAAATTTTTTATAGCTGTCCAGGTAATAGGATGAGGAGCTGTTGAAAAAGTCGGGATCTTCTTACAAGTTTCTATGGATCCCTAAACTATAGGCAGCTGTGTATTAAGCCAATATGCATTTTTGAGCATCCCATACAGTATGAATATCCAGAAGGACATAGACTGGCATATGAAAAGGTATATAACTCAACAAAGGAGATACAACCATGACCTCCTGAAAACCCAGAATGTCTATGAGACAACAAGAATGACAGAAGATAAACTTTCTTCCTCTTCCCAAATTCCTTGCCTGAGGCATGTACCCTGGAGGTATTTGTCTTGTAACTTAGACCTTATATTATACCAGCACCCAAACTGGGGGAAATTTTTTATAAAAGTTAGACCTTCCATTGGTTCTCAGGAGATTCTGTTGTACCACCTTTTTGCCAGCTCACCAGGAGGCAGGAGTCTTTCTGTGTCATTAAAGCTTCTTCCACCTGAATCTGGCTTCAGTGCCTGTCTAGGGAACCAACTCTCTCCCACTTGCCATTGGCTGTACCTGCTGCCATGACCTTATTTAACACATGGTGTCAGCAATTGGGCGCTTTCTAAGTAAGCTGAGGCTGCCTTCTCTCAGGCATTGCCACTCCTCTATTCTATTGAATTAAGGCTCATTTTAGAGCTCACATTGGTGCATTCCGTGTGTCTCTCTGGAGTAGTTTTGCTACTGTCAGCAGGACCCTGAATCTCATAGAAGGTGCTCAGGGCAAGATAGACTTTTTTTCCTGCCATTTCCCCAGCACCAGCCTTTGCTCTGAAGTAGACTTGGTTGAGGGAACTTGTCCTAGCACGATCCATACATAGTTCCTACCACCTGGCCACATCTGGATCTCCTAAGGGTTGCCTCCCTGTACACTTTAGCTCCTCATTTGTTGATGCTGGACCATCTGTTTTATTCACAACAAAGGGCCAAAAGTCATGTCTTTCCTATATGCAGAGAGAGCAAACTCTATTGATTCCAGTTATCTTCACTTTACAGAAAAATCACTACGCATATGAGCAACATGAGAGTTAGAATTTATAATTTAGAATTTAGAATTCAAGAATTAGATGGAAATAATAAAAAACAGTTAAACTGATATTAAGCTGTAAATGAAAAATTAATCAAATAAAAAACTCAGTGTTAAACCTCAC